>LUCG01287647.1:0-14723 GCA_001633085.1 Carthamus tinctorius
AGGACCAAATCCAAAAGAATTTACAAACCACAGGAACCAAATCCGTAATTATTAAAGTTTAGGAACCAAATCCATAAGAACCCCCAAACCATAGGGACCAAATCCGTAATTTACTCTTTTTTTAAATTTCTTTTCCTTCCCTTTTCCTTCCATATTTGGAAGAAATTTTTTTTGATAGAAAACTAAGCATTATTTTCCTTTAGTTTCATTTCTTTTTTCTTCTTAAATTTTTTTGAGAACACGACTATTTTTAACTTTCCTCCCATTTTCCCTCGTAAAATAAGTTTCGAGAACACAACGTTACTGTTAGACCCTACGTTATGGGTAAGCCGAAGGGGTCGGTTTCTCGTCCGGTTCTTGGGGTTCCATTGGCAATGCCACCTTGTCCTCTTTGGCTTGGTGGTGTTCGACTTCCCCATCCCGAACGGCAAACTCCATCCCCCCCAGCCCAGGGCATCCCCTTTCTCTCTTCTTTTTCTCTGTCTCTTTCTTCTTTTTTTCTTTATTAATTACTTAATAAAATAAGTGTGTGTAAGATTGAGTTGGGTATAACTTATGTTTTGGGTAATTTTGGATAAGTAATGTGACGCTGATGTGGCATTAGGTAGCTTTGGGTTGAATGACAAGTATAACCCATGGCCTTACCACGCAAAGCATGACCCGTCACTAGTTATATATAGGGATTGTTTGGGAATGCTTATCATTAAAAGTGTTTATCTTCTTATTTGCTTCTCTAAGACCATCCTTTATACTTGGTTTCAACCCAAATGTCACACCAGCTTTCCATTACCTTACCCAAAACATAAGTTATATCCAACCCAATCTTACCCACACATTAAATAATTAATAAGAAAAAGAAAATAAGACAGAGAAAGAAGAGAGATATAGAGAGAAACAAGAGAGAGAAAGAGGGTGGGGGGTAGGATGCCCGTGAAGAGGTAGGGGGTTGCCGCTCGGTTTGTGGGAGCCGAGAACAACCAAGTCGAAGCTCGCGTTTTGGAGTTGCCAACCAAAGCCGATGAAACCGAAGCCATACCAAGGTCTTTGAGTCAAGTATAAAGGATGGCCTAAGAAGTAAAAAAAGAAGAGAAAATAATTTTTATACCCATGGCGGAAAACCCATACCTCCTACCTATTCTCTCCCAAATATGGCTGAAATATCCACGGGGCCGCTATCCGGCGGCCGCTACCGGCGTCCGGCAGCCGCTACCGGCATCCCCCAGCCGCTATATGTGTGTGTGGTTGGTGTATATATATGTGTGCAGCCGCTATTTGCTGGGTGTATATATATATATGTGTGTGTGTGTGGTTGGTGTATATATATATATATGTGTGTGTGCAGCCGCTGCCATTCACTATTTCTCTTTTACTATCTCTCTCTCTCTTCGGTAGCGGCTGCACATCAATTTTTGTTGGGTGTATATATATGTGTGTGGTTGGTGTATATATTTTGGGTGATAGCCGCTGCACATCAATTGTGTGGTTGGTATATATATATATATATGGTAGCGGCTGCCATTCACTATTATGGAAAAAATTGGGAGCCGCTATTAGGGGTCATTATGGTAGCGGTTCGATGGGTATAATGTAAATATTTGGAAAAGAATGAGTAGGAGATAAACGGAATTTTTTGCAATGGGTATAAAAATTATTTTCTAAAAAAAGAAATTGGCTTCTTGAAAAACTCCTCACTCACTTTTTAAGGAAGAAGATAAGTGATAAAAGGACTTTCAAATTGTAATCCAAAGACCCCCATAATTGTAACATACCCAAGTCAAGTGTGTGGGACTTGTATTGATGATTTGATTCTGCTGATGATTTTATTTATTTACAAAGGTCATCGCTTCTTCTGTTGAACTGGATCGAACTACTCAACCATGAATTGAAGCTTTCAACTATCGATTAAAGTCTTGAACATCCAATTTCATTGAGGCTTCGAGTTCGATTTCAATTTCAATTTCAATTTCATTCGACCTTTGACTTCATTGGAACTCACAGATTTCTTCACTTTTCGATTCCTTCTAATCTTCACACACCTGTAATAACTGATTTGGACATTGAACCCTTCGATTTCTTCAACTTTGGAGCTCGATTTCTTCTAATCTTCACACACACACACACACAGGTAACAGGTTTCTACTTTCCATTTCTTCAAAACTTCCAAGTTCTAACTTCTAATTAGTCTTACATTTTCACTCACAGGTGAAGGTTTGAGTTCCATTTGGTCGGTTCCAATTCAAAAAGGTATCAATTTCTCTTGATTTGGTCAGTTGCATTTCATCCCTAGAAGAGATTTCTCTTAATTACTCATCTATAGGTTATATGTTTATTATATCTTGAATAATAAATATGAATAGAATTGATGAAATCAAAAGTTAAAATAAATATTGATTGACAAACCTGTGTAGTCTCTGTTTTTTACATTCTCTGTAAGTGCATTGTATGGACATGAATTTTGAAGTGTGTATTATACATTCATACTTGATTATTGAACCATAAACCTGTATTTTTTACATTCTATGTGTTTTTTACTTTACATTACAAGTTATTAATTGATTATTGAACCATAAAACAAATGAATAAAAGTGTATGTATATTTGATTACTAAGTAATTGAAATTTCTTATTTGAAATCAATCGACCAACCCGAACGGTTTAGGTTGGGTTGGGTTGAAAAATTTCAGACAGCCAACATGTAATTTACAACAAACTGTTTTTGTAATTAAACCTGATATGAGTGTTTCATCTGTTCATTACATCCTTCTTAGATCAATTAGATGAACACATATTACTTTTCATTCAAAATGCAATCCTTTAGTGTCATTCTTTTTAGATTTTTAGGTTGCTGACTTGAATTTATTGTATTTTGATGGTTATAACTTGCTATATTCTATGATGCAGATTTTTTTTAATCAAGAGATATATACAATAAGAGTCCACGACCCCTTTACCTGCTGTAATAGACACGTGTATTCAGTCTGTACCAATTGACACAAGAAGGGCTCTATATAAGGTACAAATTACCTTATTAATATAGGCCATTCTTGACATCACTAGATTGTTCGATTGCTTTCCTATTCAAGAAATACTTCTTGGAACTGAATGGCAGAAGCTTTTACCTATTGATTACACATGCATGTTGTCACACATTAAAGATCAAATGAGTTTAAAAGAGTTCCAATGTCTAGGGTTAAAGTCGCACATTAAAGATATTAATGAGGCGCCATGCTAGCAAAGGACAGGCATCGAAATAGAAGATTAATGTTTCCTTTAATGGGTTTCAATGTTTTCTTTTGATGCGACGATCTTACAGAATAAGCCAATAAGTTTATACCTGAGATTGATTTTTATATTGGTTAACGAGAAATCCATTTTCCCATCTTATTTTGTTTCTTCCTTTGTCTGATTGAAAACGATGTTATGTGAATACTTGCATCTCATGAAAAGATTAGCAAAAAATGGTTTACGATTATAGGATATACGTGTATTAGACCCACTAATGCCGTTATGCTGGAATATGATATGGTACAGTAGATGCCCAAAGACAGTTTCTACAATTTATTCATAGTAATTGTAATACCATGTTTCTGTTTCCGCTTCATCAATGCTTCCCCTGATTTCTTGCATGTTTGAGCATGATGAGATCATGGTTATTATATATGTTTTGACTCTTTTTTATTTATATTAGTTTTTAGATATTCATATTTTTTTTTGGAGAAGGTTCATCTAGTATAATCTCATGATTATGTTTATTTGTTGCAGATTTTGAAATCTTGGTTTTTTTCTTGCTACCAATTACTTTTCATTGATTCAAGCTTTTGTCCAGGTTAGTTAATTGTGTGTGCTTTAGTCCTATATTTGGTAGTTTTGCCATTGATCTTTGATTTGACTACTAGTGTAGGATTCTTATCTCTGTTCCTTGTTTGGGAATTTTATGGTTGTTTTAAGCATTGTCTTGATTCCCCTGGTTCAGTCTTATGTTCTTCCCATGAGCAGTTGTATTATTTTTGCTTCTACATCAATTTTTCCTACCTGTTTAGCCTAGCCAGGTTTGCCCTCTACCCATTAGTCTTCCATTTCTTGTTTCTAAGTTTGGTATTCTTTTGTGGTATTATTTGGATATTCTAATCTGGAATTGGGATTTTGAGCTTAGGATCCAGAATATGTAGTTTGAGATTATTTGTTACTTTTGGTTACCATATGGTGATATAAGGTGGGGTTGGCTTTGGAATGATGTTTATACTGTATGGAAGGATAAGGGAGAAATAAGGATGGTTCTTTGGATGTGGGGTTGGGATTGGATGTTGGAGACTATTTCATTTCAGTTTGTTCTTTTTTTCTTGGTTGCAATTTGGAGGTCTAAGAGTAATTGTTGGATTAATAGTGCAATAAGGATGGTGAGAGGGGTGGCTCGTGTATGATTTTGGCCTACTACGTGCTATAAAGTTTGGAACTTTTTATGCAAAACTTGGCTTAAAGATCAATCAATCTCCTCCCAATTGACAGGTGATATTATAAATTGGTGGTATAAGGATGATATGGTTTTTGATCAGCTTAGATATTTTGGATTGAATGGTTATCTGCAGTTCATTGAAGACAGATGGATTGGGGATTGTTTTTTTTCTTGGCACAAGATATTTTTGGAATTTCATTTGCCCAATTGATTACTTTGCTGTCATGATCTCTGTTATACAGATTTCAAGTTTCTTCCTATGGTGTTTGATTAAATGCCTTTCTTTCTTTCTTTCTTTAGTAAATTTGTAAACAACGCCTTTTCACTCGGTATGAGATGTAATATGTTATTTCATTAGCATCTTTTGTTTAATTTTGTTTCAACCTTATCCTCTTACTGAACTCGTCTCAATTTTCTTATGCAAGCCCCGCTTGTTAGAGTGGTTATAATTTTTTTTTTAAAAATATTTGTCTGTTTTGTCCACGCTTGTACATGTGACATTTCTCATAATGTACATGCTTGTAATTGTAAACATTAAGCGACTAGTCCACGCTTGTAGTTGTAAACAGTTAAGCGACTAGTCCACGCTTGTAGGTATAAACATCTAAGCGACTAGTCCACACTTGTATGTGTATACATATTGCAAAATTTTGTCACGTCCATTTTCTCCAAGCAACAATAAACCGTGGACTTTTTAGTTGTACACAATTGAAACCATGTATATGAGACCCCAAAAGTGTGTATAACACATACCTTTTTCGTAGTGTGTATTTAAGGAAAAAATTAAATTACGCAATGGTTAATTCCCAGTTGGTATTAAAGGGTTTATTTAGAATCATCCAATAAACTTTAAAGCTTTTCACAGGTTTTGTTTTGTGAAGCGGAGCACTGAAGACAAATGATCATGTGATCACGGAATCTCAGCTGACACACACACAAAGAGGGTCAAATACGCGTCTAATTTGTGGTTATCAAGAAAGGTGTTCCTAATTTCTATAAAGGTATTGCTCTTCATTAAACTAATTGTTAGAGTAATCAAATGTCACCTTCAATTCTTCTCCACTATAAACGATCTTAGTAACAAACACAGGTTCTTCTTCATCAGCACATTAGCATCTCCTTGGTAGCTACTAGTTCTGCACATAATGACTTTCATGGACGAGTTTCGGCATCTTAAAATCCAATTGGAAGAAATAAAAATAGCAACCGACAACTTTGGTGACAACAACCTAATTGGAAGAGGTGGATTTGGGAAGGTGTACAAAGGAGTAATCTCTCATTCTAAGGGGCGAAGCATGGGTGCTATTAAGCGTCTAGATAGCAGCCATGGACAAGGAAATGTTGAGTTCTGGAGGGAGATCATGATGCTTTCTCGTTACACACACGAAAATCTCGTTACTCTCCTCGGATTTTGTGACGAGGATGGTGAGAAGATCCTTGTGTATGAACATGCATCTCGTGCAAGCCTTGATCGCCATTTAAGTGCCACTACTCTCACGTGGTTGCAACGTCTCAGGATATGTCTTGGAGCTGCAAGGGGAATAAACTACCTTCATGATCCCAAAGAGACACAACAGAGAGTTCTGCACCGCGATATCAAAAGCTCTAACATCCTACTAGATGAGAATTGGAATGCTAAGGTTTCTGACATGGGACTGTCAAAAATAGGCCCTGCTAATCAGCAGCACACTGTTCTTGTCACCAATGCTGTAGGTACCCTTGGGTATCTAGATCCGTTGTATATGGAGATAGGCTTGCTAACGAAAGAGTCGGATGTGTACTCTTTCGGCGTTCTCCTATTCGAAGTATTATGTGGAAGATTATGCTATAAATATAGCAATGATTGCCCTCAGATTCTAGTGCGTATGTGGAAACAAAGCTACAAACATAAAAAGTTAGATGAGATTATCTTTCAAGATTTGAAGCAGCAAGTGGATTCGAGTTCTTTGAGAACATTTTCAAATATTGCATATCAATGTTTGGAGAGATCTCGTGAAAAACGACCACCTATGGTTCATGTTGTGGAAAAACTTGAGCTTGCACTTAAACTTCAGGAGATCTATGAAGCAGTAATTGGGGCTTCAGTACCTCCTCTCATCTACAAGTCCAAAGAGGAACTCAAGTTGGTTCTCTCTAAAGGGATCCTTGTTAACAGGGGCAAAACGGTAATGTGAAATTTTTTATGCATCGTTGCTTTAGATTTTTTTATTTTTATGGATGGTAAATTATGATCTATATTTAGAATGTTAAATAAATACAGCTTCAGTGTTGGAATTTTCACATGGTTAATTCCTAATGTTGATTGCAAAGTGTATTTTGGAATTTCAATGCATAGTGCCACCCAAACACATTACCCTTCAAGTACTAATATAATCAGAATTTGTTTAAACAGTGGTTTTCATTAGATAAGCATGGAGAACATTGTGTTATGATATCAGCAGCAGATTGCATTCAAGATGCAAGCACAGATCCCCGTAATCGATATGTGTACGAATATAATTCAAGGTGATTCATCCTCCTCCTCCAGCCTCCACAGTTAGAGACTATTTCATATAGTAATGTGTATCATTTTTTATGTAGATTTGCAGTGCATAACTATCTATCATATGATGGGAAATTTACGACACATGTCCAAACTCAATTATTGTCACCAGAAGTCATATACACAGTAAACCTTGTGTTCAAATGTAACTTTATGAAGGGGTCCTTGAGCAAAGCAAAACAATTAGCCATCAAATACAAATTGAGAGGGGAAACAGAATATACCATCTCGTACCTTGCAGATGGTAGAGAAGATGGATGGTTGATGGTTGAATTGTATCAGTTTACTAGCGACAAAATAGATGTTGATCTTGAAATTTGGTTTGAAAGCTCAGTGAATGGTCAGCCTTGCAGCTTACTAGTAGAAGGCATTGAGTTTCGTCCCCTAGACAATGTAAGTCGACAAATACTTGTGTATATGTTTACATCACTTTCGATGAAAATAGGTCTGCCACAAAAACATTTTCATTGTACACAGTCTAATATATATTGGTGTTTTTGAAGCTGGAAGATGAAACGATAGAGAATATTGAGACGGTTGATATGCTATCAATATCAGATTCAAACATAGATTGGGAACAAAAATTGCCAAATGATTATGAAGAAATAATCAATTGGTCAAATTGTTGCTTGGAATGGACAACGAAAAAGCAACTCTATTCTCTTCTATGCGAAGGGTTCCTAATCACTAATAGTGAAGAGGTAAAGTTGATATGAATGATTCATTCCTATATTTTCTTTAAGCCTCTTATAAACATAATTTGTTCACTTTTTTTTTCTTCTCATATGTAGCTGCTGCGAAGCCTATCTATGAACATGGTTCCACTAGTTCAAAGAGATTCTCTCCATAATTACTATAAAAAAACTTACATGTATATTGATAGAATAGAAATCAAACATAGATTGAGGTTGAGAAAGCCATGGAATCATCACTTTATTCAACAATGGTGGAATGTACAAACACACCTTGGAAAACACACGCTAAACTTTGTGAACGACTCTCATACCTTCTCACAATACAAGTCATCCCTATTTATATACTAGGACACTAAGCCCAAGCCCACTTATACAATATACAACTTCTAGATATTTACACTTTAAACCTTTAAACATTCTAAAGCTTACTTTATAAAACTTTCCTATCATTAGGACAATTATGAATCTAACATATAATTTGCTTAACAGTGGTTTTTTATTGCGAAAAATGGAAAGAAATGTCATATGCTATCAGCAAGAGCGGCTTTGCAAAATGAATGGTGGGGATGGCGGTCTCTACCCGAATCAAGGTTCTTTCTCGATCTCACAATTTGTTTATCTTGTAGATATGTCATTGTTTCGCATATGGGTCCACTATGGGCACATATTTTTATGTAGCCGATACCTCTCTCCGAGTTTGTTAACAAGGATTTCGACCTAGATTAACATCCACTGATTTTATTATAGAGCGTAGGGCACTAATTTTTATGAAGACGAGTTACCGAGATTTTCTGACATCTAATTAAATAATAAATAAAATATGAAAGAAATAGTCGGTAAACCAACGAAAAGCAGTCAGAAATTTCCTACTGCTTTTAGCAGTCGGTAATGACCGTCGATAATACACAGTTTTTAGTAGCGAAAACAAGGTCCAATATACCATTATACCCCTCAAGATACAAATCACTCTTCTAATTCATGATAATCGCCTCAAGCTTTCGGGTGAGCAAAACCCAAACAAATTCCGAAAAACCCTAAATCTATCTACCTTACTCACGTAACCCGAACTAACCCGGTCTCTGAAATCCGACTTTTTGGGCGGGTTATCGGTTCGGGTAGGGTTTCCATACCCATCACCTCGGACCCATCCAAAACCCGAATAATTCCTTTTATTAATATTTTTTATAACTTTTCATGTAAATCTTTGAGGTTTGAAATATATTTTTGTTAGTTTAAATGTTTAGTTTAATTTTTAACGTTTGAAATTTGGATTTTTGGGGTTTGAATTAATTTTAAACTGTAATGATTGAGCATGAAAAACCAAGAGTTAAGATTAAATTTTTGATCGTTATATCTAATACAAAAGTAGATTTGTCATTTTATTAGAAATCTAGCTTAGAATGTATGTTACTATTGTTTATCTCACTAGTTATGATTTTAGAACATATACTTGCTCAAAGTTTTGTTGATACATATATTGTTGCTTTGTATTTTTCTTAATTTTCATTAGGAACTATTTGGTTAAAAAAAACACTAAAAAGCTCATAGGGATAAAATATTGGTATTTTGATTAGTCGTGTTCTATCCAGTCATGCCTTGTCGTGTCTTACCAAACTCTGAACAGTTGTTTTGTTATGTCATGTTCTGTTTGGATACTAAAGGCACCCAAAAGGAACAAAATCTATTTCTAGTACATGGAACCCTTGCAACTTTTTGAAACCTTTTGTATCTCTATCTTATTCATTTCTAATGTTTCTATAACAAATAATATGTTTTCCTAACAGATTTGGAGAAGTGGCTCTTGATCCTTTTCCGAAATTTAGTATATCAAGCGTAATCAAACCTCAGTTATTGTCGCCTCAAACAACATATGCCAGTTACCTTGTCTACAAATTACCAAAAAACCACTCAAGATTCGAGGCACGTGGAAAAGTGATCAATAAAGATTTTCCATCACGTTTTTGGTATATCTATTTACTTTGCCCTCAAACCCCGGTTCTTAGACCAAAGGTTGATCAAAATATCCACAACCCATTCAGTAGACCCAAAAAGAAAGGCCTTCCACAACTAAGGAATGATGGTTGGATGGAAGTTCAAATATGGGAATTTCAAACTTATACTAGCAGGGAGATGTTTCCGGATCATGTTGAGTTGATGATATCCTTTTCAAATCCGATATATGGGTTTATTGTGCAAGGCATTGAATTTAGACCATGTTCTTTCTGATGAGCTATGTATGGACTGATTAATTTTGTTCTTGTTTTACATTTTATGTTTTGTTTCAAACTAATATTCTTTAAAATCGTTACTTTCTCGACCCATTAACCCTCCCAACCCCACTGCCACATCAGCTTCCACATCAGCTTTTTCCCAACCTCACAATTAACCTCTGGAACCCTCTCTGATTAGTACCCAACCCTCTCACACACAACACACACACACACACACAAACTCAGCGGTGTCACTAACCCGCACCCTTCCCCAGCCTGCCCAAGCCGCTGTCGGCAGCCCGCTGAGCCCGCCAAGCCGGCCACTTCCAACCCGCCGAACCCAAGGTGCCGTTACGCACGGCCTTAGGGATACACATCGTAGATGTAAATACCTCCTTGATCACCCTTGGCTTGGTAAACATAATTGCAACCAAAGCAACGTGTTTCTAAAATTTAAACATCTTATGTTTTTGCTACTAATATTAGTTTTAGCTAGTTCAAACTTCAAAGAGAGTCTTATCATATTCCTTGTTAATTAATTTGCTACTAATAACATCTCCAACTTCGAGATTTCAACTTCTATTATATTATTAAAATATTCTATAAATTTATGTTCCCAATGCATTTTTTAAAAATAATTTATATAAAATAATAATGTTTCAACCCTATTGGTGGAAATGAATAAAAAAGTAATTTTCCTCTCTCTACATCAAGTATTAGAGAATTCTCTAAACTTGGAGATTTTATAAGTTTTCTCTATTTTAGAGAACCATATAGATAAGTTGTTGGAGAACCATTTCAGGTTTGTCTGTTTTATATAAATTTGTCATTATTTTTTAATCTATAAAATGATTGTGTTTCGTAGTTGTTTGCTTGTGGTTCGGCTTAATTAAGATAAACCACTTTGCCTAATCCTAATACAAATATAAATAGAACCAAAATTCAAATCAAATAAGATTCCCTATTCGGTTAACGGAACCGTTTAACCCAAAAATCATTTAACATTTCGGGATGGGTTATTCGACTTTGGACTTGTTTGATACCTCCAAGGAGTTCCGCCTTAATCACCTAAGTTTATGGATCCACAACTATACATGGTGGGTCAAATGTGTGAAACTGGGTCTATAACTATATATAGTCTTTATTAAACAGAGAAAACAATAAAAACTTAAAAGAATTGTCTAATTTTATTTCTTGGAGTTGAACAAAGGGATTTAGGCTAATATAATAAGGTCTCATTATTGTAGAGTTGTTGGACAAAATCATTGTTTTTGGCTTTTTGCATTAATTACGGAGAAACCAAAGCATCCCTGTCTTTATCTATGACCACATCCTCATCTTCATTTTTATTTCTGTCCCTAACAAAAAAACCAACTGGGATATGGATAGAAATCCCCTATACCATGCCATGGGGATCCTTTTTAAAAACCAAAATTTTTTTAACACACACACACTACCACGAACACACACACGCACACCTGCCTCCCGGCGGTATCTGGTATACCACTAATCCACCGCTGTCCTGGCCCAGCGTAACAGTCTTTGACTAGGCCGGGGGCTGGTCCAGTCTTATTACCTCCCCTTAGGATCGAACCCGGGAAGACTGGGATCCCATCCACAGCCCCCGGGATGTTAACGCCGTTAGGATGACCAACTGAGGTAGACATGATTTATAACACGCACACACTTACGAAGAGGGTTGAATACACCCTGAAATTAGTGTTATATATACTCAAGTAATGTGTTACCTATATAATTTAATTTCATATATATACAAAGGCATTGCTTTTCTTTGAACAAACCTTTAACTAATCAGCAGAGCATATTCAAGTGTCTACCTCCATTAATTCTTCTCCATCTAGTATATAAACGATCTTAGTTACAACCACAGGTTGTAGTTTTGTTCGTCGGCTACATTAGCATCTCCTTGCAAGCTAGTTAAGTTCCGCACAAAATGACCTTCATGGACGAGTTTCAGCATCTAAAAATCCAACTGGAAGAAATAAAATTGGCCACCGACGACTTTGCTGACAACAACCAAATCGGAACAGGTGGATTTGGGAAGGTGTACAAAGGAGTAATCTCTCATTCCATGGGGCGAAGCATGGCTGCTATCAAGCGTTTAGACGGTAGGCATGGACAAGGAAACACCGAGTTCTGGAGGGAGATCATGACGCTTTCCCGCTACACACATGAGAATCTTGTCTCTCTCCTGGGCTTCTGTGACGAGGATGGTGAGAAGATCCTTGTCTACGAGCATGCATCTCACGGAAGCCTCGATCGTCATTTAAGTGTCACTGCTCTCGCGTGGATGCAACGTCTCAGGATATGCCTTGGAGCCACAAGGGGACTAAACTATCTTCACGATCCCAAGGGCACACAACAGAGGGTTCTTCACCGCGATGTCAAAAGCTCCAACATCCTACTAGATGAGAATTGGAATGCTAAAGTTTCTGACTTTGGGTTGTCCAGGATAGGCCCGGCTAATCAACAGCACACGGCTTTTGTCTCTAATGTTGTAGGTACCCTTGGGTACCTAGATCCCCTATATATGGAGATGGGTTGGCTAACGAAAGAGTCAGATGTGTACTCTCTAGGAGTGGTC
Organism: Carthamus tinctorius; assembly: GCA_001633085.1. Taxonomy (NCBI): domain Eukaryota; kingdom Viridiplantae; phylum Streptophyta; class Magnoliopsida; order Asterales; family Asteraceae; genus Carthamus; species Carthamus tinctorius. The sequence goes on from LUCG01287647.1 coordinate 12,505, forward strand.
TTATTTGAAGTATTGTGTGGGAGACTGTGTTTTGAATATAACAGTGGCCGGGTTGAGGTTTTAACACGTATATGGAAACAAAGCTACAAGCAAAAGAAATTAGATGAGATTGTCCATCAAGACCTGTTGCAGCAAATGGATTCAGTTTCTTTGGAAACGTTTTCAGATATTGCATATCAGTGTTTACGGAGATCTCGTGAAAAACGGCCAACGATGCCTCTTGTTATGGAAAAACTTGAGATTGCACTTAAACTTCAGGAGGCATATGAAGAGGCGAAACAACCAACAGACTACAAAGAGATTATACAAACTGTGGTACCCGATCTTCCCAGCAAATCTAAACCGGAGATGGACATCCTTCGCTATAAGGGAAGCCTCGTCGATAGTTGCACAACGGTAATTAGATATATTTATTTTTATTAGCTGCCATTTCAGATTTTCTTTCTCTTACTAAATGGAAGGCTTTATCTGTCGAAAGAATCCTGAGAAATCCCTCAATAAAGATGTATTCGTCACAAAACCGTCACAAACACTTATAGGACTTAATTTATAGGAGCAAAAAATAAAGTGTACTATCTAAAGTCATCGTAATAGGTTTATAAGACTGACATCATAACAAGTTTTTAGTAACATTTTTATAAATAAAAAAACCTATTTTATAAGACACTATAGCCTAAACAAATATGAGTCTACAGGAGATTTTCTCAAAAATGTCCTATAAAATAGCTAATGTGACACTTTGTATTAAAAGTGTCCTTAAAAACTTGTTAAGACACTTAAAACATTCTATAAACTTATTACAACGTTTTTATATAGGACTTTTTATTTTTTGGTCCTATAAATTATGTAGTCTATTAGGACTTTTTAAAGTAGTCTATTAGGACGTTTTTAGTTGATGACTTCTTATAAACCAATTTAATTTGTTGTAATGAAAAGTTGGGGGAAACTCAAATGAGTAACAAATCACCCAGTGCGTTGAATTATTTAATTCCTTGAAAAAAAATCTGATTCTACCGGAATCATTGGTATTATATGTGATATTTATGGGTAAAAGTCATTCGTTTTGTAGTGTAAACTGATTTTCTCTTCTCTTTTGATGTCGACCCAATTTGTTTCCCAACAGCAACACGCCAAGGAGAATGTGACTCCCGATTTCAATTCCTCCCCGACCAGCAGTCCTGGAAACCGAGAGTACACGAGTTCTCATCAGGAGACCCATGAGGAAGAAAAGGTTGTAGATGAGGTTCACAAGCACATCATTATAAAAGATGGACACCTTAACAGAACAAAGCTTGACACACTGCAAGGGGAAACGAAGGAGGATGACGCGGAATTGGAAGCAAAGCGGGATGATTACATCAAAATGTTGAAGCTTCAGCTGAAGAAGTTCACAGACAAACTACCAGCATCTTATGTCCCAAAAACCGCAAACCCTTTGTTGAATCTGGCTGACCACGGACCCATTAACCCTCCTGTATACATCTCTACGTTTATTGTGAAGCCGTTTGACGCGTTAAAATCGACTATAGAGTCAATTCGCAAACATCAGAAAGCTTTGATTAAATGTAGAAACAAGTTAGACGGTCTAAGGATAGTAGTTTGTGAAGAAATAGAATGGTCCAAGAAAAAGAAGTGTAAATCGACGTTATCCAAAGCGGACTTTAAGAAGGCGTTTGACACTATCAATTGGGACTCTCTAGATAAGAGCGAATGGGCTTTGTTATTAAATGGAGAGACTAGATTTGGGGGTCGATCTCGACATCTAAAATGTGGGTGCTTGTCAAAGGAGCCCCGACAAAAGAGTTCCATGTGGAGAAAGGGGTCCGTCAAGGTGAATCGCTGTCACCCTTCCTCTTTATTCTTGCGGCGTGGGGGATGAGAACAACTGTCAAAGAAGCCACAAGCCCATTTTTCGTGGTTTCAAAATTTTCAAATAGAGGACCGGAGATCTCAGTGTTACAATACGCGGACGATGTTATACTTGGAAAACAGGATGAAAATAACGCATCTAATCTCATGAGTATCTTGAGTTGTTTCCGACTCTCGTCTGGGCTCAAAGTAAACCTTGAGTAAATTAAAGGTCATGGCCTCATGTGGGTGGATTTTAATGAATTTGAGGAGAGGAGGATTGCTGATAAGGCCATGCGTACCGGCAGTGTGGGTTCGGCGGGTTGGAAGCCGCCGGCTTGGCGGGCTCAGCGGGCTGCCGGTACGCCGGC
>LUCG01287654.1:0-15569 GCA_001633085.1 Carthamus tinctorius
GTGGTTCACATTTGATCTTTCCTATATATATATATATGTGTGTGTGTATAAGGCTCATTCATTGGAGAATTTGGTAGTTTGTGGAACTGCAAAAATCAATATGGACCATTCATTTCAATAATTAATGACTTAAAACAAAAAGAAAAATAAAAATAAAATCTCTAAAAAAAACTACCTGACGGATATCGCCAATTAAATAAATAAAAATGGTTAAATTTAATAAAATGAGTGGTTCATATTGGTTTTCAAAGTTCTCACAAACTACTGAGTTATCATTTGATTAAACCCCTATACACACACACACACACACACACACACATATATATATATATATAGAGNTCAGGGGGAAAGCTCAAATATTCGGAAAACCGAGGAAACCGCAAATCCACTTACGTATACGGGTAATTTGTAATATGAACACGTGCATGCCTTTTACCATTATGTACAAGTGCATGCGTCTATGCACTTGTGCATATGGGACACGTGGCAGACTCTAAGGGTGTTCCTTAGTTTTCCGAATATTTGAGGTTTCCCTTGAACCTAACCCTATATATGGCCATGTTCAGATGGAAGCTCATCTTTTATTGTGAACATGAGCATAACTGAGAGCGTCACACGTGACATATTCAGTTTGAATAATACATGATTAAGTATTATTTAGTCTGAATAATACTGAATAAATAATTCAGTCTGAATACTAGATGATTATTCAGACTAAGTACGTACATGTTAGTCTAATATCTAAAGTGTGTGGTACATCACATGTAATTATCTCTATTAATAGTTTCATCACATATTCAACCTACTCTCTTATGTGTATGGACCTTCAACTTTCTTCTTTTAGTTTGTTACATGATTTCGTGAACATGTAATCTTAAATGCATATTTATCTGTTGGTTTTTGTTCCTCTTTTAACAATGAGTTTGTTGCAGCATACCATGGCGAACTCGTGAATTTGCATGAGCGGGTGCATCTTTAATATCAATCAAAGACTAACAAAGTCATGACTTAATCCAGAGAAAAAGTCAACACAACAAGACGGCGATTTTGTGAAAACTATCCTTGTATAAGTTTTTTTATGGCTCTGTCCCTATTTGATACAATAAATATTTACAAACAAAACCAACTTTGATTTTTTAAGCAAGACTACATCTTACGTTCGGCATTTTCTCGGCCGAATTCCACTTCTACGAGGGATTTTTTAGGTTGATTTCATAAAAGGTAGCAAATGCAACAACAAAAGATGGTTTTATAAATTTCTTACATAAACATGTTTGATGGGATCATATAATGAATAATAGTAACTAACTCATGCAAAGTATTGATTGTTAAATTTGATTAATTTTTTTTTCAAGTTATTTCCGATAAAATTGTGTTGTCATTAGAATGATACAGAAACCAAATTTAAGATTAATGCGTTAATTGGAAGAAAAATATTTTAAAAACAATTGCGACAATTGTAAATAAAAATTAGTTCTAATTGATCGGTAAGATTTTGTTTTTTTATAGTTGAGATCTTGTATTCACATATTTGGTTTTATATTTGTTTGCCTTTCCTTAAGTAGCTGAAATTTAAGATATAAAAGATTAGATTTTTTTTTATCTTCTTGTATACTTATTTGCCTTACTTTAGTAACTTAAATATAAAATATTAAAAAAAGGGAATTTCTTATCAACAAGATTTGAACCCACGACCTACAAAAAGAAAACAGGTGACCCACCATTCTACGAGCCGGCCTCATACTTTTGCTTTAAGTTATGTTTGAAAAATATATGAGAGCACACTTCAAGATTAAGTCGGGGCACAAATACCATACCAGATACACCAGTAAAACAAATTCGCTAAGACAGGATGATCGAGCGGGTGCCCATGCACCCCCCCCCCCCNCTATTACAACATATGAAATGAAGTGAATAGCTTGTTTATGTGGCTTTTAACCTCGATAGAAAGGCTCGGCAAAGATCTGTTAACTTCTCTTATGTAACTGTTAGCCTTATTTATATTTCATTTTAGTGCTACTTTGTTTAAACAGAATATCTTAGCTAGATTGTATAATAACACATCAGAATTTCAACCCAACAGAATCCAACCCGCATGGTTTGTACTAGATTGCGTTGTACCTTTGCTTAGATTGGGTTGCATTAAGAATTTTCGCGCTGGAAATATTAGATTATGTTGTTCAAATGACTTCAACATGGACCAACCCAACACATATGTAGCCCTTATCAACGAAATAGATATCGCTTAGAGACTTGATAAAAATCCTACAAACTAAACTTAGGCCTAAGTTTTTTTGTACAAGTCTGTATCGTACATCTTTCTCCTTAATTTTGTAGAAATTACAATCACTAACAACTTCTAACAATCATCAAGATAGTAAAGATAAATATATTCATTCCTTGAGGAGTACCCAGTCCTTAGTGGTTCAGTTATAGATTGGATCGCACCCCAGCTCAAAAAGTCAAAGACTTAGGATGGGAATAGGCCCAGTGTAAGCTGGGTCGGGATAAGGCGGACTACGGGGCTGCCCAGTTGGATGCCCGATACCGCCTGGGAGGCGTGCGTGCGTGAGTGTGTTCGGTGGTAGTCGTTCGAGAGGTTCGGTGCCGCCATGCCTTCCGAAAAAAATACATATTCATTCTGAAACTAAGAACTCCTACCTTAATAGATCATCATTAGAAACAAATAAGAACAAGGAAAATCCTATATTCATGCTGCTAGATTTTTAACCTCATCCTTCAACAGCTGGGATGCTTATGGCTTGTATCTCATGCATTAAGAGTAGGTAGAGTACATTACAAGATCTCATATATACACCAGCATACCATCTCATCATAACATTTATATATATATTTATATAGAAGGGGAAGAGAGTGACAAAATGTTGAAGGCTCACTCTTTTAACTGTTTCTTAACAGAGCCAACACCAACAAAAGTAGTACTAAACAATACATACAGCCAGCCACCCCCTAACCCCACAACCACCGCCGTCGCAAAACTCCCTCCGCCTACACACTTATTCCATCCCTCATTTTCCACGAGTCGTTGACCTTCTCAAAGTCGGTTTCGAGGTTTCCAAAGGGTTGATAATAGGCCGGCCACCTAATCTATCGACGTTAGCCTCCCTACAACTATTACTACAACTTAGGTTTCTACACTTATCGTCGTCCGGGTACAAAACTCCGGGCCCCACGTTGCTTCGTTCCCTCCGGGAGTACAAGGGCGAAGGGAAGGAAGAAGACGAGGATGAGGTGTCGGAATCCGATGAGTTCAGGTGCACGTTCGTCCACGGTGGGCTGCTGTTGCTGTTGTTCCAACATTCCTGCTCCCAGTCCCACGAAATGTGGTTGTCTTCGATGCTGCTTGAATCCCTGTGGCTGCTTTCGGTGCTGCAAGAACAGGACTCCGAGAAGATTCCGGAACTGTCGCTCGAGGATGATTCCTCTTCGAGGCTCCGGTGACGGATGGCAGGCTGGTTGATGTCCCATGGCTCGGTGGGCTGGGATCTTGATGTGAACGATGTTGCCACTTTGTGTTTTCTGGGATCATGGTGGTGGCGCATTAACAACCCACGGATTAAACGTGGAGCACGTGGAGAGCACCTGGTTGTTACGTTTTCACAACAATGTTAAATCAGTTTCAAATTAATAAACCAACTTCTATGACTCTTTAGAATGCATTTGACATGTGGACAGAACTAGACAAGACCGAGACTGAGTAGGCGGGTGGAAGGAATTGTTGAAGGTTTTAGAGTTCCAATTTGACATGGGTAATTTAGTAATTACCTATTTTGATGGGACAAAAAAATGCATTTTTGTGTCGGTCTCATCCTGTTTCAGATTAATATCGCACTAAACATGGGACAAATTTGTGTTTTGTTTCCTCGTGTCCCACATAGGAAACACACTCTATGGGACTAAAATGGAAAAAAGAAAAAAAAAAGTTAAAAAGACAAGTAAATTAGGAATAGAATCAAAAGGGGCTATACCTAGCATAAAGAAGCATGTATGCTCCTTTCGTCAAGACACTCTGGACATCCACCTCTTTTACCTACATTATCAACAGGCACAAAATTCAAAAAACATTTTTATTAGGAAACTTGAAAAAGTGAAAACGGATAGGAAGGGAAGCTGCAGAAAGAAGACAGATTTCATGAGTTTTTAATTCAATTTTTTTATGGAATGAAGGATGAGAGTGCTTAAAAACATACCCTGCTGTCATCAATCTTGAACCACCGATTCTCAACATTCTTAACATAGCACACATAATGGCCAGAAAACGCAGCATTCATTACATCCACATGAACCACCACTCCATAAAGCCTGTAAATTGGCGATTTGTCACTCGTCCCACTCACATAAGGAGCCATGTCTAAAATCTCCGGGAAGTGAATTGGTTTGTTGAGCTTCCCATATTTACCAGACTGAAACCATGGAAGAAGAAAAAATAAGAAATGAAAAAGAAAATCTCAGACGCAGGAGCCTAGAATCATCTTTCTTTATTAAAAAGGATTACCTGAAACCGCTTCAATGCAATAGTAAGTACATTTGGAGCCTCCAACAATGTCAATGTCTTTTTGGCTTTCTCATAGGATTTGCACCTGAAAGCCACCATCATAACAAAATCAACACAACCTCCTAACAGAAGTGAAAAATTAATGAAAAAAAAATAATCGTCTTTCTTCATAAATCTAAAAAATTGGTCAAATATCAAAAACTGCCCGCAATTTGTCCAATCACCGTACTCAAACTTACAAAGATCAATTTCCAGCAAAGATGTAGCAGTTAGCCATGTTCACAAAGCAAAAAGAGCCAATGCAAAAGGGAAGAACGGAAAGAGAAAAAGGAAAGGTTTGGCAAACAATAAGGTATATGGGACCATGTGAAAGAGAGACCAAATAAGAAATAGGCATAAAACAAAGCCAAAATACAGAAGGAAAAAAACAAATGGTCAAACGCTGAACAGTATATTGTGAGGTTCAATGAGAAAGTGAATCAGGTGGAAACAACACAGCGTTCTATAGAAAGAACAAGGAAAGATCAGAAATTCTGAACTAACCTGCTGCATTTATACTTGTTTTCACCATCGAGTATCTCAGTACATGTGAATTTATCAAGAGCCTCTTCTAGAGTTCTTATATCGCCTTCAATTTCAACAGTGAGATCCATCATCCGCTCATGTCGCTCTGATTTCCCTCCGCACTTCATGCATTTTATCTACAAATCAAAAAACACAATATTTTAGGCCCCTACTTGACACTCCCATTCGTCTTACAACGAGCGTATTGAGATAAAGGCACTCTTATTCTGGTTCTGAATTCCAATGACCAAAATGTTACCTTAGATCTTAGATAACCCCCAAAGGTAAGTCCAATCAGAGTTGTTTCTTCTTCTAAAGGATTGGAAGCATTTGTTCCAGCTTCCTTGAGGCAAACTGATTGCAACGTATCAATAGCATACCTGTAACATCACTTGATAACTGACTAAGACTACCCCAACGTAAACATAGTCACAACATAAAAGCAAACCAGAAAAAAGGAGAAAATGGAGAAGTCCCATAAAAGCCACTTTACCTTAAAAATTCATGTGCATCTTCTTCTCTCCCATGGCCAAGATTGCTTCCAATGTTTTCTATCTGGGAAAGTATGCGAATAGGAGAAAGTGGAGAAGTTCCGTCCTTTGCCTTCAAAACAAGGCCTTCAAACTCACATGCAAAGCACCACTCTCTCTTAGCACCTAACATAGACATCAACAAAGCATACAAGTCGAAATAAGCTGCCAATCTATAGTACTTTTTTCCAATACGCTCATTACAGAAAAGTTAACATTGTAACATACATGTTTTCGAATGGAATCCTTCAAGAAGATAAGCATTTAAAGGTGGTGTGTATGTCAAACACTGAAGCACAGCATTAGCATAACAGCTGCAGAGACAGAACATAGAAATTGTTGAAATAAGATAAAGCTAGATAATAATAACATCACCAACTTTGCATTATACACACTAATTACACTGTATAAAACATAACTAAAAGATCCTAAAGTAGACCCAAAAGTAGGTTCTCACAGGTATCAACGTGACTATTAAATCCAGCACATTTATCCTAGATTTTGGTAATACTGAGACTACTGTAAGTCTAGAACACACACACACATAAATATATATAGCAAATATGACAAGCTTTACCTATTTCCACAATTTACGAGGCCAAAAGGCTGCAATTCAACCTTTTTCCAGTTGTAAAGCTTGACAAACATTTCATATGAGAAGAGGACCTGCTAAAAAAATCAATTGGAAGTGTTAGGTTATAAAGCTCATTGGCTTCATGATAAAAAAAAATAAACAGCATAAATTTCATGCAAGACCTTGCAACTGTATCTATGTGCTGTCTCACTTTCTGCTCTTACTGAACAATGGCGAGACACCTTAGAGGGCTTAAGCTGATCAACAACTTTCATCATTGATGTCTTCAATCCATTTCTAGCGCTTACTGAATTTTCTGTCAGCTTGGATGAACAAGTAACGGCCCTATTTTTCCCATCGTGAACCGTTACAGGCTTTGTACTTTGAGATACAAGTCTGTTGGTAGATGATGTTAAATGAGTATCAGAAACTTTGGATGATGATGAGCCCACTCTTGTAGATTCAAGTGCAGGTGAAATACTGCTCTTGTTATTGATAACATGATTTGACCTCTCCGGAATTGCAGAAGGCATGCCACCAAATGCTTTAGAATATTTGATTGTTGAATGCTCTCCAGCACCAGATGGGGAAACTTTAGTTTCCTTGAACATGGATTGGGGCAAATCACTGTCCACAACTACATTCCTGTGCTTTAATATTTCAGAGGTATATGTTGGTTGCCTTGTTGACTTCAGCCCATCCATCAACAATTCATTAGATGATATGGGTTCCTCATTGGACTTCTTAATTCCCAAGCCATCTGGAGTGGAGTTACCCAATGTGGTTGAAGTCACAGCAACACCTTTCATATTATTGCTATTATAACCACTTTTGGTCACTTTAGAAGAAATCCCCAAAGATGCCCGAGAATCAGTCTGGTTCTTATTGGCGGCCCCGTCCGAACTAGACGGTTCAAAACCATCAAGCTCATCAATGCTGGATTTCTTGGAATGGATCACCCCATTCCAAAAACCAGAAGAGGTTGTAGAAGGCTCAGATAGTGAAGGCCCGTTAGAGTCACCATCAGCCTGAGAAGATGAACTTGTTACCCTGGATCGAGTATCTTCATCACTTAGATTAGATTTAGTCTGAATGATCTTCGCTGAAGCAGTAGATTTTCTTGCAGGACTGACCAAGGACTGGTGTTCTGGTTTTACTGTCACAAAGTTCTCAGAGGCAACATCAACAAACTGATGGGCATCCATCCTACCAGAATCCCCTGAACTGTCCGAAGAGGTTTCAGTGGACGATTTGTTAGAGGTAGAGAAAGTAGAATATTCCTCATATGACGACTCAGAAGCTGATTGAAAGTTAGCGCCAGTTTCGGGTCCATGAGCATGAGATTGGATTTCAGCATCATCCTTATGATGCAAACCTTCATGGACATTTTCATCTTGTAAGTTTTCATCGGAGTCTTTACCATCCCCTTGCTTAGAAGAACTTCCCGACACATCTTTGATAGGACTCACAGCCACATAAGGACGACATTCATCCTTGTGACCTTGTCTCCAGTGAACAATTTGACATCTGCCAGAGCTGCAATTAAATTGTAAAGTCATCAAACAAACGAAATGCTACAAGAGCAAAAGAACAAGAAACTAAATTGCCACTTTGCAAGTAAGGAATATTGAGTTGTCGATTACATCATACATTGGACACCTTACCATGTTAACATGCCATGAAATTCAAAACAAACCATAAACAAAAACCGAAATATAGAAACGTAGCAATATCACATTTTTCTGCCTGCACAGAAAGTTGCCAGCATACAAAAATGCAGCTAAAAAATAGGTGGTCCAATTCTAGCAGGTTTTGTTATCAGCAAATAGAAAACCATAGACCAAGATGAATTCATCCATTGATTATGTGATCCAATATTCCAACTCTTGGTGAAGACATTCATTTACACTAGGTGAAATGATTCTACTCATCAACTCCTTGAAAACAAAGAACCAATGCAATCAAATGCTAGTTTTCTATCTTAAATTAAATGTGTATCCTTCTGGCCACATACTCGCTGTTCTAAGAGTGTTTAAGTAAATGACTAGGTGGAGTAGATAGTCGTCCGTCCCGGCTTTGGTATAATCGCCCAGTTATGTGTGGTTATTGCAACTAAACAAAAGAGCAACTCGCCAACTTTGACTCATTTGTGCAAAAAGCCAACTGACTAATCAATTTAACATAGCTTTAGAACCTAAACAAATTAGGAGATTTTATTTTTCAAACTAAGAAAATGACAAGGACATCTCTGCTAGCTGAAAACTAAATTAAACTTCTGGTTAGCATGAGTAGCAGAATCTCGCCTTACCAAATCATGACAAGTGAATTGCATTGTAACATAAGCTTTGAGCTTGATATCTGAAAAGCATTGAGAAGCATTTTTACAGTTATAAACACACACTCCATAGAAAGGCATGTATTTACATTAACAGACCAAACAATACGATCAAAATGGTCAAATATCAACCCATGGCAGGAAATGTTAGTTCACATCCCACATTGATCATTTTGAACTCCTCGGTTGTCAATAGATGTATCTAACAAGGGCTTGCTAATATTATTATGATGATATAGTAGACTTGAACTTCATTTCTTTCTGCTAATTATAATTACTTTAAGTTATTAAAGGATGTAGCTGTATTTTTGGTTTACGTAAGGCAAACAATAATTAAGAACCGGAGAGAAAAGAATTCAGATGTACTCAGATACAAATAAAGAAAGGAATGAAACAACAAAAGGGAAGAAAATCTAGGATAGAGAACATATATATTTAGTATAATTGTATCATCAGATGTTCAACTCATTCAATAATATTAGAGTGATTTTCCAATGCAGACAACTCCGACAAGATTCTGACTCGTTAACAATTTGCTGATGCTAAGACAATTCAGACAAAATTCTAACTCATTAATGATCTCCTATCATTTGTTCAGGAATCAAATAGAATCGCACATATTGTATCATGAATTATACAATTTTCAATTTTGATGATACTGTTGGCTTAAGGCTTAAGACAGGGGCATATACCACGCTATAAGGCAGCCAGGCAGGTTAATGCACAAACCTATTTTACACGGAACCATATGAGAAATGTGTAGATCTCATGTAATATAATCTTTGATAACAAATTGGTATGAACAATCTACCAAGACAATCATATATTCTGAGAGTTGTTAATATAGAAGGCAACAAGTCAACAACCAGTGCTCATGCAAACTTTATGATATGGAACTACTATATGTGTGTCACGAAAGAGGAACATACACCCAAGACTCCTTAAAATAACCAACCCTATAAAGACGTACACCATACTAAAGGCTTCTTCATACATATGATTTGCATTAGTGAGCCTCTAACATCTTCAGTTAGTCATCCGATTATCCTACTTTCAAGTAATGTATGTACAACTCTACATCCAAACTTCCTATAGAAATTTCCTCCGGTATGAGAACAGTGTAATATTTCATTCAGAAGAAATTAGTAGAACTTCTTAACACTAAAAGCGGAAATTAATTAAAGTCCTGGAAGATAAGATTGGCAATCAAGCACCAAATCCAAGCTATTCTATCGACAAACATATCAAGGAGATACCATATATTACTAAATGGTGCAAATTAGCACGTAACCTATATGAGAAGGGATGCCCTCTTGTGGCGAACTAGACATTATACATGTAGAAAGATATATGTCAGTCTACACAAGTTAATCACGTCAATAATGGAACAACATCCACAAATATATCCTTTTAAAAAACTCCCAATAGCTATTATATTTCCAACCGAGTCAAAAAAAAATTAAATGAAATCAACCAAAACCATAATTTATAACCATCGTAAATGTAGCAGTTTCACGAGTTCTCTGAAAAAATCATTTCACGGTAAGTTAAAAAAGTGCAGCCATAAGCAATTTGACATGCCGTAGTATCGTCTTGTGAAGGATACAAGATTAGACAATATTGTATATCCTCCCGAGTCCCAACAATAAACCTGAAGTGCAGAATAGCCATCTGACTCTTAAGATTGAGCAATGTGTTGGATGTAATGTAACTACGTAAGAGTAAAATAAGCATAAAATGTGACCCAGCTTTTTCGCAGGGTGATAGTAAAGTAATTAGTAGCATGCAAATGTACACATCACACGAAATAGGTAATACTTGCGAGTTTTTATACATCAACAAGTACACAAACAGATTTTTGAGTACTAACAAGTACAATACTGTTTGTCATCTGTTTGAGCACAGCAATTTTAGCTTTTGATGAGTCAGATCTTCACCTCGAGTTCACATAGTTAACAAACCCAAGCTCTCCCCAACTTTGTGATAGGTATTCCCTTCTCTATTAGTTAAAATAGCACGCAGGAATGATAGCTGTAATTCAGTAATTGCAGTTCATATAATTCCTACAATTAAAACTACATATTACCAACTAGAATCAATTAAAGGAAGAGTTTTTTTCCCAAACAGTATACTTAACTAAGAATTCATCTGTGAACTGAGAGGGTTCGGCAACAGATAAGCGCAGATAACAGACACGTGAATCAGATCAACAAAGAAATTCAACAATTTTAGAATCTGGGGTTCCAGATTTAAGCTTACCAGTAACGAACAGCTTTGCACTTGGCACAACGAGTGCTAGTGGGAGAAAAGCAAACCGCACATTGATATGGTGGCTTCAACGACGAGACCAATGGAACCGATGTCGTAGGCGGTGTCCAGGCTGATTTCGCAGTCGGTACCCAAGCAGAGTCCGGAGCCGGTACCCAGGCTGAACCCGGAGCCGGTACCCAAGCCGAATCTGGAGCCGGAACCGATGAACTAGTGGTGGCGGTGTAAAAGTATCCTTGATTAGCCTCAATCTCAGCCCTAGCTGCCTCCTCGGATGCCAAAACCAAAAGCCGTTTAATCTCCTCCCTCCTGGCCTCCGCGTGCCGCCATTTCTGACGGATAAGAAAGCCGATCGCCGGCACAATCAGGAACACCACCACCAGGACCACCAGGTTTGGAAGCCCTAGATCCCTTCCAACAAGCATCTATAACAAACGACGACGCATCCAGCAAAACGATAGTGAAACCCTAATTCCACAACAATCATAGATAGGATAGGATTTCCTCGATCACAAAACAGAACGTATCATCCAGCAGCAGAATCAATCGAATTTCAATTCTTTTTCAATCGACCAAAGTCCCGACCCCTAATTCCACAAAGTTGATGCTTGCGATGATGATGGCGGTTCATAAACATAATAATAATAATTATGAAATGAATCAGTATCAGGAAACCAAAATCTATGCAGCAAAATTGAGAAAGTAGGAAGATTTATGAAGCCATGATTGATGACTTTTCCGAATCAGTTTGTTCGTGGATTCTTGGAGTTAAATTGGGAAGATTTGCAGATGAAGATTTTAGGGCTTTTGTGTGTGTGAAAAAAGAGAGAAAATATGTGAAAGAAAGAAAGAAAGGAATTTTGAGCATCGAGAGACGTGAATTCTTCGGTCATCTAATATTCCGACCCGAAATCCACGAAGAGGAATCGGATCTTCTCGTACGTACAAACGTTTTCTAATTGGTTAGTGTTTTCATTGAAAACAAAATACAATATTTTAATTTTCATTCTTCTGTTAATGATTTAACATTTGAATAAAATAAAGAGTTGTATATATGCAATCAAATCAATCTTATCAGTATTTAATAAATATAATTGTAACCAAATAAGGTATTTATTTTTTAAAAGAAAATTAAGATTTGTGTATGGTAAAAATAAGCTAGTTTATTAAAAGATTAGTTGTTAGTTTATAAGGTAGTTCATCCAAACATGTATTATAAGTTAATTTATAAGATAGTTTATTCAAACATGTATCATAAGCTAGCTTATTGAAACGTTAGTTAGAGCGGTGTTTCATGAGTTTTTACCCTTATTAATATTAATTATTATACCCAAAAACCCTTTTTCATCATTTTACATACTCATAAGCTAATAAAGCTAGCTAATGGCTGATAAATTAGCTTAACAGCTAGTTTGTCAAACATGGTCTAACTTGTTTTTTTAAGATGTTCTTTTATATTATTTTATATGAGTAAAAGTTAGTTTTTTGTCAGACATAACTTATAGGTATAAATATTATCAACGATCATTTATTAGTTATCAAGTAACTTATCAATTAATGTCATAAATAGGCTAAATTATGGATGAAAAAAATTCACTTTTAAGGCTATGTGTACTGGGGGCTAGGTTGGGCAGGCTCGATGCCGCCGGTTTGAGCGGCTTGGGCGGGATGGGGTACGCCAGCAGCGGCATCGGCGGGCTGGGGCTGGAGCGGCGTCGCCACACCGCTCAAAGCCGCTGAGTTTGTATGTGTATGGTGTGTGTGTGTGTGGTGTGTTTTATAAATAAAAAGTGAGAGGGTTGAGAGGGTTCGGGTACTAATCAGAGAGGGTTCTAGAGGGCTTATTGTGGGTTTATGAAAAAGCTAACGTGACGTTGATGTGACAGTGGAGTTGGGAGGATTCAAGTATGCATAGCCTAATACAACTTGAAATAGCGTACTTATTGATAGGGTTCTCATTTATGGTGCACAAAGATCTTAGAAATCCTTGTCAACCCATTTAGCCTAATGTTAAATTTGAGTGGCATGTTTTCTAAAATATAAGGTCTGGGGTTAGAATTATCTGAGGCCACTTTAACTTGATGACACCGAAGCATTTGTATCTTTTATTTGATATGATTGTAAAGTCGCTATTTAATATGCATATTAGACGATTAGACCAATCACATAATTCACTAGTAATACTGACTACTAGTTGTTTTAATTAGGTTGTGATTTTTTAAACCATACTAACTGTATTGAACTATCCAAATATCTTTTAGATAGACCAAACCAACCCACATGTAGGTGGTATAACCTTAGCTTTTGTTCTCAAAATAAGTGCAAATAGTTTAGTTGGCATTGTAGTTTAAATGTTCTGTTTTTTTGTCAGTTATACATTGATCCAAATCAACATCATTAGTGTTCCCGAGAGTTATAAAAAAGATATAAAGTTAATCCATCTTTGACAAGGATAAACTACCTTATCCATTTCGAGTTAGTGTAGGCTAAAGAGTAGATACAAACTTATAAAATCTTTTAAGTATGTCAAAATCAAGACGTTACTTTACGTTTTCAATTTAATTCTTAAGGCGTTCATCAGTTGAAATTTAAATGGATACGATCGGATCCAATCATCCAATAGATGTTAGATTGTGTTATCTTATCCAACCAATTTCATTCAATGGATGATTGAATTGGGTCGGATCGATTTCATCAATTAGATATTATTAGTTATCATTGGATTGGATTGCATCCATCTAATATGTTAGATACAATTTTCAACCAATTATTCATGTACTTTCTTAATTTATTAAAAAAACACAAAGTATAAATATCAGCTAAAAACATTGTAAATGATAATGAATATAATCATTTATGAATTCGATGGTAGTTAGATAATAGTTGAATGTTCATTTGATTGGTTTAATTCATTATTTTTAGATTCTAGATTGTTATCCAAAAACCAACCGATACAAGTTGGATGTTTAAATCATATGCGATCCAATTACAATTGATATCCGATTATTATCGATTCATTTTTAGATCTTACACACGTTACGGGGGTATCCGGATCCAAATAGGCACCAACTAATCCCTCGCGCCCATGAACCAGCCCTATGGACCGGCCCTATAGATCGACCCAAGAGCTAGGTATCGCAGCAAGTCATCCCTTGCAGGGTTCGAACATTTGCTAATTGAGGATACCATCCCCTGAAGGTACAAGGATGTTCATCTCCACAGCTGGGCTAAAACCATCTTTGGCAAAAGAAAATTTTGTTTCAAATATAAATAAGTTTAAATAAAAGAAACAATGAATTATGAAACGTTAAAAGTGTTTACCACCGTGTTGAAATTAAATCTTAAATATAAAAATGACGTGTTATCTACATATATGCAAAAATAAAGCAAGATATATGCAAAAATAAAGCAACATCTATACACTTTCACCAATTCGAAATTGTACCAAATTAAACTCAAAAACTACTAAAAAACAATAATTTAACAATTGAAAGGTGCTTTTTTGGTTTCTATTTTCGTATATCTTATCTATATCGTCTACCAAACTAGTACATTTATGTATTTTAGCTATAAAGAGAATACTTTTTTGAAATTTATTCGACTATACCCAAAATGTTATTGTGTGTATCCAATTAAAAAAAGATGTTATTGAGTGTATCAAACGTTATTTTTGAGTTTATTGTGTGTACGGTTACCGGTCATTTTCAAACACAATAAGTTCAAAAATAATGTTTGATATGTTCAATAGCATCTTTTTTAGTTGAATACACACAATATCATCTTGGATATAGTTGAATACATTTTGATAAAAAAATATTTCATTTTATAAATGTTTATTTATTTGGTTCTTGTGGTTGATATCAAACACCTAAATTGAAATAAAAACATGACTTTTTAGATTTAAAAATTAATTAGGTTTGAACTTTTACATCACTTTGTAAGTTGTTGACTCCTATAATTTGTTTTATCATATGCCTTTTCATTCCATGAAGAATTGTCATAATTATATATAAAGGCATGATTAAAATAAGAAAAGATTTTGAAGAATCAAGAATCAGTGTATTATTTGATTCTGTAAATAATATATGTAAAGCATAATACATACTATTGTTGTTTCGTATTGTGAAACAAAAAGTGTAATTAACATACGTGAAACAAATATGTGTAGAACAACATCTTAAATTTTAAAATTAGATGGAAGAAAAATCATTTGAAACGATACATTCAATGGCGGATCCAGGAACTTTTTCATAGTGGGGGGCACGTTTAAAGTTGATGAAATGCCCGTAAATTTGTCGGATTTATTTATTAGCCTTCCGCTATTTCGAAAGATATATAATTTTTTTGGTCGGTTTCAAGCGGTTTTAAGTTTTTTTTCTTGTCGACTTGAATCGATGTTTTCGGTTTTTTTAGTTAATATCGACAGTGTTTTCTAATTTTCTAGTTGATTTTAATGCATTTTTTTATAGGGTCCCAAACTTCCAATGCTAAAATTTACCAAGAAAACTAAGCTATATAAATTTCAAAAAACTATGATTTCACCTACAGTTTTTCCCTTTTTTTTTCTTTTAATGGGGGACACATTATTGTTTTTCAATCTGTTGTGTCACATTATTATTTTTCCTTAATGTTATGATTTAAAGGTATTATTTACGGTTTAAAACTTGTACATGTATTTTTGCTTCGTAACCTAAATAACATCGGGTGTTTCGTATGTATTATTTTACAATGTAAAACAGGTGGTTTATTGGTTTTCATTATTCTTAATATTTTTGTTGTTCT
>LUCG01287716.1:0-11228 GCA_001633085.1 Carthamus tinctorius
TAGATAGTTTAGTTTCCATTTGTATTCAATTCAATAATTTCCTCAATTGAGTGTGAATAAGATATCTCTCTCTTCTCTAATTTCTCTATTTCCATAACAACTTCGAAAGTAGAAACATGGCTCATACATGTTAACAATGTGATCTCATGCCTGTAAGGTTGGATATGCCTAATATGCAAGTAGACAAGTGATCTTTATGATCCCAAAACTAGTAGAAATTTAAACGCACAGACAATCCAACAACGAATGCGGATAACAATGATTTAGATGTTGCACACTTAGCTGAAGAGTTACTAACAAATGTAAATATCAACAAGATATGCAAGATCTAAGCGTACAACAAGTTCACAACCAAATATCACAAGGATTTAAAATGGTTCCACTATCTATGTGATAGTGTACATCCACCAAAGAGAGAGAGCAAGATTTAAATTACCACCAAGGAGATTACAACATGCTTGTACAAGATCCTTATATCCAAAGATCAACCAAAGCTTCAAAATGTCAAGAAGACCAAGAAAACACTCACCCTCGCGGCCTCGCCTATCTATAAATGGAAATATCTTGAGAGTGTGTAATGGGTATATCGAGTGTTAAAGAAGCTTGCACAAGGAAGTATATTTCAAAAGCGGCTGAATAAGGCTTCTTTTTGTACCAAATGTGCAGCAAAGGGACAGCAAAAGGTGGGTAAAGGCATGGGCTAGTTGCCCATGTGTTGCAAGCCAAAAAGGACATGGGCAACTTATGGCACTCCGTAAGCCACTGGAAAAGTCGCCCTGGCAAGAAGGCCGCACGGGACTCCAAAAACTTGGACAGAAACGGGAGCGGCTGAAGGCGCAGGAGGCACTGTCCAGGCACCACAAGACAGAGACGTGCAACTAATGGCGCAGCCCAAGGTGCAGGAAAAGTCGCCAGGCCCCCATAACTGGTCTTCTGACTTGTTTTATTTGTGCAGCATCCAGTGTGATAAATAATTATCCCAACAATGTCATGTTTCATGTAATTCATTAATCATCTGTTAAGAATTATTCACCAATCATCAGTGATTTTAATGTCATCGTCCATTTGGTCTATTTGAGGTTTACATGAGAATGAAGAGGTTTAGATTAATACGAGTTAGGAGCTGCACAGGGTATGCTAGTGTAAGCTAACTTAAACCCGGGACCGCCATACAGGCTACAGCCTTGTGGTATGCTTAGGAATCTGACACTGAAGTGTCTTCAATGACACTGATCAGTGCGTCATCAGTGGCACTGATCTGAAGCGTATTCAGTGACACTCATCAATTCAGTGACGCTGACCAGTTTGTCTTCAGTGTCTATCTTCAGCGTCTGATTGCTTCAGTGCTTGAAGCTTCGATTTTTTCCATATGCAGAAGCCAATGCTGATTTCAAATTTCAGATGAGGGTATCGTCATGGTAGATATTTGTTGATATGGATATGGATGCTGATATTAAATTACTCCTATTGGAGTCTGTATCTGTTCCGTATGATTTGTAATATGTCTTTACAAATGGGGAAAGCTGATACACTATCCATTCAACTCTGTTTTTCTTTTTTAAATATATTCTTCTCTCCTACCAACCAGAGTTTTAGCCTGAAATACATGCCTTCGCATGTTCTGATGCTACTCTATCGGCAACACTAAATTATCATTCATGACTATGTGAAAGAAAGGTGGTAATCTATATGACTATGTGCATGAAAAACGTTGCAAGTAAAAACCCTACATGCAATATTCCCACCTCCCCCCCCCCCCCNCTAAGGGACTACAGTTCTGTTTATTGACCATGATTTACATCTGGTTTTCCTTGGCAGGACTTAAGGGAGCACCTAAGCAGAAAAAATATTGCATGTTTTCCTGTTTCATCTCCTCCTGCTCTTCCTCCTTGTGAAAATGACAATACTTCAGGTTCTGGTAGCATTATTTTATCATTACTGTAGTTCATTTGGTTATTCTACAATATGCTTTTTTGCTGGAGAACATAAGCAAACAGTTAGCAACGCTGTACTTTGACCAGTCTTTGTGTCTGTTCGGAATTTTCCAGGTTCTTTGCAGTTCTCCGTTCGTCAAGAGAAAAAGAAACTTACAAGAGAACATAGACAAGAATGTGTAGTCATATTTGAAAAGATTTTTGGTGACGTTCCATGCCTAGAGGGTGATGTTGTCATAATAAACTTCTTTGCATTGGTAATTTACCTGGCACCTGAAAGGAGAAATGGTCTATACACAAAGAAACTTGTGCTATGTTTTTTTGAGATTGAACTGTTGGCAATATGAGATTCTCATTTTGACTTGGGAATCGCTAAAAGATACCTCCACAGTAGGTAGACGTCACTAGGGCCTTCCTTTTTATCCTATCACATATCTTCGAGATTAGAAGATTTTCGATACTCTGATCCTTTATGCCACCCCTTTTTATGCAAGTATTGTACACTAATTTGTAGAAGAATACAAGTTCCGAATACATACAGGCTACAGCAACCATCTTCACAATTTTTCGAAGTTTGTATTGTTTGTAAAGTAAAAACAATGATTGCCTAGTAATTTGCTAGAAGTCAACATATTTTGAAACTTAGCTAGCCAAAGTTAGTTCACATATGTAATTCCTATTTTATCCATCACATAGATTCATAAAATATAACCATCTATGTTAGTGGTCAGAAGTGGAAGGAATTGAAGAGAAAGGGGTAATCTGACTTTAACTCACAAGAGAAGAGTTTTTAGTGTGTTTATTAATTTCCATTATCTTGGAAATGCTAGTATGCTCAGAAAATCTAAGTCACCTTTGTTACAGGTATGATTATGAATTAACTGAGGAACAATACTGTCTTCATTGTGCAGGAAGGTTGGAGCCTTGCTGAGCTTTTTAATGTTCGCTGTGTGGTAGCAGCTCCTTATGTTGTTCCTTACAGGTACAGTTGACTTTGTTTGTCAATATGATATCGTGTAACTTCTTTTACCATTAGTTGGAATGCTGTCTTACCATGTTCTGATATACTTTTTCTGATCAAACTGCACTGTAATGATCCAAAAGGGAGATATGATCATATTTTCAAGGACAGCTGTCTTACAAGTTGGCATAGAACACAATATTGCTATACCAGAGATACCTACCTTCGTTTTCTATCTGAAGATGGTTATTTGAGTTGTCATCTAAAGAAATATGGATAAATTTTGGCAAAAACATAAGCTTTTAAGTTGTCTGTGATGCCCTGTTGTCTTTGTTAGTTTATTGGCCCTTTAAAAATTCCAAATTGAGCAAGTTGCTGAACTTCAAATGATCTTTGGCCAAAGGGCTTGTCTTAAGGTGTACTTTATTTCCATATCTTTCAAGGTACAGGCGATATCTTTTAGTTTCTCCTAGTGAATGCTTCTTCCTTTCTTTTGGTAAACAATTCTTCTTCTTTATCTAACCACCAGTCAGCACTTTGCATGGTGGAACTAGTACTACTTCTTTCCTTCTCTATATTTATTTTTATGTATTGCATACTGGGTAGAGGTTTTCATATTGCAAATATGTGATAAGAAAAGCTAACCTCGTGGCAGAATGAGAGTATCCTTTGGTACATCTTGTTTTTCTTATATGCTTTTCCATTTTCTAGGATCCAGTAACTAATCTCTATTTTCTTCTTCTTATCGTATGTGCGTCTGTTTTTCATATTGTACTGGTGTAGTGCTCCTTCATCCTTTGAACGCAAATTTAGGGAAGAGCTTCCACTTTTATATGATTATCTTCAAGCAGCTCCAAGCGAGAAGGTTAATCTCAAATCCTCCACATTATGCACATCTTTTTTTCTTGTACGATTTTTATGGTTTTCTTATCTCTTTTCGCTCTTTTTCTTTATTTTGTTATTTTTTGACATTTGACTCATTTGCAGTTTTGCTTCATGTACAAGATGAATGATTCTTGGTACTATTAATGTTAATTAATAGTTCATTTGCTTACACTTGGTGTAACTTTTTTCACACAAACGGCTATAAAAATATAACCTGTGACACAAATTAATTTAGTCAATGTTGTGCCTTAACTAAATCATTGTTCGGCACATTGATTGTATAGAATTTTTTCTCATTGAAGAATCATTCATTCACGTTTTCCTTGATTTTCTTTTCTGGTTGATGTAGAAGTCTTCACTGACAGATGTATGATATTTAAATTTGGCTTAAATAAGATTTGTTGGAAAGATGTTATCCACTGGATGTGGCCACTTTTTACTGAGGACTGGGGAACATGGAGAGCTGCAGAGTTAAAGCTGAGTCCCTTGCCTTTCACGGTGTGTCCTTGCTTCCATTTGGCTTCCTCCGCATAGTATTTTTCATAAAAAAACAGCTAGTATTACAGAATTTTTAACCATGTCTGTGGTTCCTTCTCATCTTCCAAAACGGAAATGGTTATGGCTTTATCCTTTGCAAATTTATGCTGCCTTGTTGTTTTCTCTTTACATGGCGTTGACTATGCTCGTTTTTTTGTTTCTTCGTGTATCCAGGATCCAGTCACAAGTCATCCATTGTGGCACTATAGGCCTTCATCTCCATTGCTACTGTAAGATCAATACCAGTGTTTCAATTATTGTACAAGTTCTTCCGTGTGCGTATTTGTATGGGGAAAATGTGAGACTGGGCTTTGTTGGTTCATTTATCAGCAATTCTCTTAGTTGCTGCTACTTCAGGTTGAAGTTAGGAAACTTGATGTTTATGTGCAGTAACTAAAAATCTTAGTTTGTGTTGGTTTGATAAACCCTTGAGCATCAAGGCTCATTGAAATATTCATTTAAAAATTAAGTGTTACCTAAAAGACTGATGCCTGAGGACCACTCCACTTCATGCCAGGCACACACATACCTAATTCTTGACTGAATCCAGTTAGAAGGCCAGTCAAAGAAAAATCCCCTATTAAATGTCAGTATGCTGGCTCAAACTGCAGGCACTCTAGCCACTTTGTTCATGCAGGCTGCAAGAGTCTATCTGGGTGCTTGCAGCTTGTAATTATCCTTTATATTACTACTCTGTCATGGCATGGGTTGACATATACCTTGGTGTATTATGGTAAAAATTACATAGCATCTCTTCGTGAGCAGTTTATAGCTGGAATCTACAGACATCATATTTATTCTATTGGAAAACATTAGATTACTAGAAATTACTTACAGTAAATGATATTGTTTAAGCATAAATAATCAACCTGGGACCCTGCCAACTTGATGTAACATGGTAAAATTACGTAGTATCTATTTGTTGTCAGTTTTTTTTTTCTTTTTTTGGGGTGGGGAGGAGAATAAATGTGCATAATGGTACTCTTACATGTTATCTCTTCATGATCACTTTCTGAGAAAAATAGAGCACGTTTGTTTATTATTCTAACCTCACCATTTCATCTTAACAGGTATGGTTTCAGCAAAGAAGTTGTAGAATGCCCTGGTACGTTGTCCTATCTTGCTCTAAACCCTCATTTCGGGTAATGACTAGACTTCTGCAGAATTACAATGTGCAATAGGAGTTTTTCTTCTTCCATTACTCACACCATGGCAAAGTGACATTAATTATAGAGCTGCAAAGAGTATAAAGCTACATACTAGTCTATGGAACTATAATGTGAATGACACTCTATTTCCTTCTCGAAGTATGACTATGTGTGTGTGTAACCACCATACTTCGAATTAGTTTTTTGCTAGACTTTTCATGTAATCAGAGAACACCAGATGTAGCATATTATTCAAGTTATTGGTGGTCTCCTTTTCATTGCTTTTGCATTTTCTGTACTATGCCAGGTTACTGGCCTTCAAATGTTTATGTTTGTGGCTTCTGGGTTCTTCCTATGGAGTGGCAGTTCTCATGCGAAGAATGTGCAGAAATTTCAGTCTTGACCTCTTCAAAGAATTTGAACATGAAAGCTGAGTTATGTTCAGCTCACGCTGAGCTGGAACAGTTTTTAAATGCTCCAGCATCACTGCCACCTGTTTTCATTGGTTTGAGCTCTATTGGAAGGCAAGTTTTAAGTTTACAAAACGGCACCTCTAACATTAGAATTAGGCACCATCTTTTTATCGTCCGTTTCACCCTTCATTACTATAATTTGTCATCTGTTAGAATTAGTATTTACTGGATTATGCAATATAGTTGAGAGCCACATTGCCTTGCACATTGCCTTCTTTTTATCACATTTTGCTTTGAGTGGGTTTTCTTAAATAGCCTACTTACTGCTCTGCTTGAGCACATGTTGGTTTGCACTACCCACCAATAAGTAAGGTTAAATATCCACTTTAGGTTACTAAAGGGAGGTTCAAACAAGAACAGGGGTCAAATAAGAGAACACGAGAACACCTATATAATATGCGATTTTTACATTGAAATCACATGTGGTACTGGGCGGCCTAGGTCAGGGGCCAAGACTCCTGCGAACTGTTGCGTTGACTGTGTTCCGTAACCACGTGTGACTTTACATCGAAATCACATGATATGGGTGTTCTCATGTTTCCTGATTTTGACCTTGTTCTCGTTCGAACCTAACCCTATGTAACTATTATAACACCTATTCAGCCAATCTAGGTCCATTTTTAATACTTCTAGGCGTTTCAGCAACGAAGTTCTGCTAGTTCTAGAGTGCAAGTATAACTTCTTTTTGAAGTATATGATATATACATAAGACAAATAAACTCTCACACACTTCTCTCCTTTGATGAGGTCCCCTGACCTCCTAGAAGATAACCCGGATACCGCTAGGCCAAAGGCCCTTGGTAACTATAACTTAGTTCCTAATTATGTAAACTTTTGTACCCATGGACCCACTTCCATATTTGGTTTCATAAACTGTTAGGAAAACACTTCCTTGGATGCTTATTAGTTATTACCTTACCTAGTCTTCTAATCTGAAACATGATACCCTTCTGTCACAGCATGGGCTTTATGAGGAAACCTCGGTTACTTCTTCATGTTCTTAAACGTGTTCTAGAGGTAACAAATTACCGCTTTATTCTGTTCTCGTCTGGATATGGACCTCTGGATGCTGCAATAAGAGTGCTTGCTGCAGAAACAGCATCATGTTCAGAAAAAGGAGAGTTTAATAAGGATGGAGTTTCTCTTTTTAGTGGCCGCCGGATTTTCTGTTTCTCAGGGTAAGCATCTTTTCCCCATTATCTTTTGGGAACTTGAATTTAGAATAAGCTACTGTTTTTTGAAAATGAATGAACTGGACTGTAAGTTGCACCCTACTTGGTGAGAAGCTTCCCATGCAAATATAGTTAGTTGTCACAGGATAATCAATTTGTTTCCTTGAGGAACATCTACTTTGTAAAGAAATAATTTTTTTTTTCCTTTCAGACATGCTTTCTATGTTGTCTGAAAATTAAAATAAATAAATACTTTTCATCCTAAATACCATGCTTGATGAAAAAGAGTATAAGCTCTAAAAGGTGTTTAACTGACATAAAGAAAAGCACACTTTAAACTTCCACCATGAAATAAAACCAAGGCATAAGTTTATAAATTTTCTTTGAGGACCAACTTAGGCTTTGATCATGTTGTGCCTTCACAAAATGCTATCTTTCAGGTTTATCAATATCTTGAATATGAGTCCTCTCTCTCAGTCAAGCATACTCTGATTTGCATAAACTTGATTGCATCATTTTTGGATTCTGTTTGAATTTTATTTATTTATTTTTAAGGCCTGCAGATGTTCCTTGAAAGGCACAGTAATGTTTTCTCCTTATATACTTAACCTGACCAAGGCTGGAGCATCTTCTTTATCATATTATTAGTAACAAACAGTAAAATATATTGTATCTCTAAGTTACAAAGTTTATGTTGGGGTTAGTTCATATGTTACAAATTCAGTATTTTTTATAGAACCTGGAAAGTTTTCATCGGAGTCCTGATGTCTATTTGTCCTTATTGCAACTAGTTCTGTACCATACAAGTGGCTATTCCCGAAATGTGCTGCTGCTATTCATCATGGGGGTAGGTGAGCTCATCATTCCTTTTCTTTCCTTGTTTTCTGTTTAATGCTAGGCCTTCCAACCATATTTCTTCTTCTTTTCCATCCTTCTATCCTTTTGTAACATTTTCACCTTTGCTGTTTGACATATAATCTGGCTCGACTAGTGGATCCACTGCAGCAGCTTTGCATGCAGGAACTCCACAGGTTTGTTTCGGCGCTAACCTTTCTTGACCTTCAGTTGGGGGATATTTTGTGTTCATTTGACTATGAAATTCTGGTGGTTCTTTTCCATTGACTATTGAATTGAAGTTATAGTCACAAAGGCCGACGGGCACACATTTTAAGCTGAGAAAAAGGGTTCTTTTTATACTTTAAGAGGAAATGAGACAATTTGTTGGACAACTTTACCCTTGATAAGTTAGATTAATAGAATGGCTACATATCCGATATTTATGAAAAGGAAGGGTAATTTAGGAACATTAACTTTTGAAATAGAGCTCTTTGGGGACAAAGAACAATTTCTGATGCTATTTGAATTTCCCATTTGGATTGTGCTGCAAACATGACAACACTTCATGTCAGTTTTAAGCTTATTTTCTTCAAGGAGCCTGTCATATCTTGCAAAAATCTTGGATGACTTATGACACCAGGTTGGGACACATGAAGTCTTATTGTTGGAATATTACACAAAATGCATTTCTATTGTTGCATGTGACACACTAATCTCCATTTATAAGACTTCAAGAATGGATATTCTCAGGTATTATGCCCGTTTCTGCTAGATCAATTTTATTGGGCAGAGAGGATGTTCTGGCTCGGGGTTTCTCCGGAACCCCTGAAGAGAAGTCAATTGCTCCCAGATGAAGATGATGAGATTAGCATAAAGGAAGCTGCAAGTGCTCTGGCCAGAGCAATTGATTATGCTCTGTCTTCTCAAGTCAAAGCAAATGCCTCGGAAATTGCTCAAAGATTATCTTCCGAGGTAATGCTTGCTCTTCGAAATTATTCCCCCTATTCCAGAAATAAGTGTCCACATTTCTATTTTAGTTTATTAAAAAGTATAATAATTACATATTTCTAAAACCGTATGCCCCTTTTCACTGTCATACAATTTAGTTTGGGACAAAGGGAGTATTGTCTTTATTTCCTCCATCTCAAAACAAATGCAACAGTTTCCTTTGAGTCGTTCCAAGATAAATGTGACATTCCTTGATTTGGTGAAAATTACATCTTTGCGAACAACCATGTTTACAAGATATTTTTAGCATTGGTTTTTACTTTACAAGATTTCTGTTACTTTGTTGTTGCTGAGGGGGGGTATTTTAGATATTTTACCGGTAGTCAACACTTTGAGAATGCATTTAGAGAAATCTTGCATTTAGTTTCGGACAGCTAGAGTACTATGTATGTCCATTACATATATGTAATTATGATTTCAAACAACATAAAAAACTTCTATAAATTTGTTTTTTCTTGCACAATCGTTGGTCCTTGGGATTATAATATAAATCTCAAACAAAACGAACCCAGTAAATCATAGAGAGGTAGGGTCAAGTACTCAAGCAGGATATATTAAGGTAGTGAAGCTGTCATGGGTTTAAAAAGCGTGTGAGGCGTACGCCTCAGGGCGTGCCTCGAGGCGAAGCGGTCGAAAATCGTACCTGAGGCGGCGCCTCTCAATCCCTAGACGAGGTGTACGCCTTGGTTGTGTGAGGCGGTGAGGCGTGAGGCGGTGGTGAGGCGTACGCCTCAATACAAAGGCTAAATTATTTAAAGAAATGACTGAAACTTTCTGTATTTTCTATTTGAAAGCCTTATTCTTCTCTAGTTCTCCTAAGCCTTATTTGCTATTCGTCTTTTGTTGTTGGTGTTTTCTCCCATATTCTTTGCATTTTCTTCGATTCTCTTTGGTTCACCAGACTACTAAAAGAAGTATAAAAGTAGAGGCTAGATATAAAAGAAGCATATAGTATATAGTGCTAGTACATGTCACAGTCACAATCACACTTCTATAGTTCTATTACTAGTATTTAGTACTTTTTATGTTCACACACACACACACACACACACACACACATATATATATATTATTCATAGATAATTATTTTTTTCTTTGTAACTATATCTATATTTCATGATTGAAAAAAGTGTATATAGATTCTATTAGTAATATAGTATGATATATATGTATACATACACACATATATATATATATAGTGTGTCTAATACACAAGTGTGAAGTGTGTGTATATATATTGCATATATTTCCTGAGTAGAAGCAACATGTATATATATATTTTTCTATAGTATATATTTCCGCCTCAGGGCCTTACGCCTCGCCTCATTGAGGGAAAACGCCTTGAGGCACGATTGCGTTTTTTAAAACCTTGGAAGCTGTCTACCCAGGAAGACCCCAACTTGCAAAACAAAATTTTGGGATTACAGTATAGAGTTAACAACTATGTAGCTTTTTCTTCTTCTTTGAAGCTTCAAAAACGTATTGAAAAAAACATGTTATATGAATCATCTACCCTTCCGTTTTAGTTTGTCTACTCTTTACTTTCTTTCTTTCGATTTTTTCATTTCGAGGAGAGAATGATACGAAACATTTTGCCCTTTCTTCTCCAATATATATTGGTCTCATCATACACTCTAGTTTCAGTCTTGTGCATCTCATTTATGTTCTTCTCGGGCACTGCCCGTTTTAGGATGGCGTGCTAGAAGCAGTTCAAATGTTGAAAGCAAGTATTGCGACCCAGTCTTCAAAAGAAGACTAACCCGAAGCTTCAAGAAGACAAATTCAACCTTTTATCCGAAACTTGTTAACGAGAGATTCACATGGGGCTGCCTGGAAATCATACAACAATTTTGCATGTTTGTGTTTTGCATCATAAAAGCGAAGATGATATAAACCGGGTGGTGACATGTTTATTTGGTTTATAATCTTGAGACGACATAGTTGGGTGGTTTTTCCTGCATTCAAGTTGTGAGCTTCGGGTGCGGGTTCCTCTCTTTTCAATTTCTATAGGAAGTTTGTTTCATTTTTGTATACTTAGTAAGCTTTGTCTTTGGAAGAGATTATAGAAAATTTAATAATATAATCGTATAATAAAAATGACCTAATAAATAGAGTTTTAAATGAACACTATCTTTAGAATGTTAGTTGGTTGTTGGTCATTGCCGCTTGACCCCAGCTATCCTAGACCTCGGAAGGGGTGTGAAACCCTTGACGCAACCTTACATTTAACCAAATTTATTGTAACTTATATTATAGCTTAACACTCTCTCTCT
>LUCG01287722.1:0-13853 GCA_001633085.1 Carthamus tinctorius
ACAACGGATAGCCTTATCAACAAAATTCAAAATTATCAGTTGCTTATCGTATAAGATTTTAGTTTATAAAAATGGTATCGTATGCTACGATTAACCCGACAAGCACTAACCGTGGTAAGAGACGACGATTCTCGTTGGGATAAGATTCTTGATCTTTGCCATATGCATCTCATAAGGTAATATGACTTGGTAAGCATGCACCCGAAAAAGTGTTTGTTAAACGTTCCCTAAATCCAACTCAACCTATACCGGTTAAACCTAAACTAAATTGCAATCCAACCCAAATTATTTAGGTTGATTCGGTTAGAAAACAACCATAAAAAGGTTAGAAAACAACTATAAAACATTTTCAAAGTCTATTTTGAATCTTTGATGATGAAAAAAAAAAAAACTTTTACATTATATCAATATACACACAAATTATTTTCATGATATTACACGCTTTTGCTTTTCCTTTTAATATGAATTTAAAATTTTAGTATTATTAACTCGTTGAATAAAATTAAAAACATATATATGTATATAATTATGCATATGATATCAATAGACATGATATTTTTTCTTTCAAGATGTATTTAAATTATTTAATATTATCATCTCATTGAATAATATCATAACAAAGTCATATAGTGGAGCTATAGGAGTTAATGCAACGGTAAAATCAATTTTTGACTTACTTAAAAGTTAGAAACATGATTATAAGTTTATCATATACCAATCATATATACTTTGGCCCAACCTTTTTTGGTTGGTTAATGTTGATACTCCTTTACTAACCTCAAGTCACATATTTAAAGACTTGTCTATGTTTATTTTTGAACGACATGTTGGTGCAACGGGGTATCATCGTACCACCGTGGCACCAAATAGACATGACAAAAACTGACACGACACGCTAACTCGACACGAAATAAACGGGTTTGGGTAACAGAGTTCAACCCGTTTAAGTAAACGGGTTGACACGACGCGACACAAAAATTAAATGGGTAAGGTCAGGATCAAACATACATATATGCGTGTCTTTGTGTATTTGTATAAAGTTTTCCTTTTACATTTTTACTAATTTATGATTTATTTGGATGTTTAATATAACAATGTTAATGGATTTGGTTCAATCTTATAATTTCGAATTATAAAATTTGGATTCCTAAACTTTTGTGAATTTTTGAAATTTTGATTTTTAATTTTATAAATGTTAAACGGGTTAAGCGGGTCAACCCGTTTATTAAACGGGTTGGGTTAGGGTTGAGATTTCTGACCCATTTATTAAACGGATCGGATTATGGTCAAACATTTTCAACCCATTTAACTTTGGACCCGACACGAACCCGATACGACACGACACGTTTGCTAGGTCTAACACCAAGTCACGATGACCCGAGTTCGAAACCTCTCAATGGAGAATAAACACCCCCAGCCTAGCCATCCAGTTTCCATTTAAAGGACTTCAAGACATCAGCTGATATTCGAACCCGGCACCCGTTTAGGGAAAATCCCCCACAATGGACTCCGGTATAAGTCGAACTCCTGACCTTCACCATATGAAAACTATAACCCATGTATCAAACCAACTAAGTTGACCATCATTTACAAATAATAAATATCATATTAAAGGTTTTTAAGTGCAATAAGTAAAAATTTCCAACATTTAAATACTCAAACAATAAGGTCCATGATAAAAAAAAAGTAAAGTCAATCATTATATTCATGGTTATTTATTTAATCAATAAAAGAGTAAATTACATTTTTAGTCCATGTAGTTGTCATCCATTGATAACTCTCATCCCTCTTTTGAACTAATTATAATTTTGGTCGTTGTGTTTACTACTTTGTTTCACTTTTGGTCATTGTGGTTGTCATTTTGTTTCAATTTTGATCTCTATGGTTGTCATCCATTGTTAACTCTCATCCCTCAAGTTAATTGATTTAAGTTAGTCTGAGGGACCGGAATTTATACAAAAAGCCAACTACGGTGGCTAATAATTAGTTCAAAAGATGGCAGGGAAGTTGTTAGTGAGTGACAACCACATAGACAAAAAATGTATTTCACTCTAAGTAAAATAAACAAGGCAGCACCTGGTAAATGACTTTCAATACAATATACCAACCAAATTTACATACTTGGTAAACTATCAATACGATTGTATTGGTACCAATTTCATTAATAAAGTTGATACACATGTTGGTTTATTTGGTTTGATACAAAATTGCCAACCATGATCTTAAAAATCACACTTTTATTTAAGCCAACAAAATTGTTTAGTTTTAAATATATCATGATGATTTATACTATTTTAATAAAATTATATATATAGAGTAAATTACATTTTTTATTCATCTTGATTATATGTTATTAACGGGTTTTATCTCCTTTTGAAAATAAAATGGATCATGTCCTTGTTGTTACAATTTTTTCAACGACATGTGCCCCCTATTACTAAATCTATCAAAAAGTACTTTAATATAAGGAACATTTCAGTCTTTATTTACATTTTATCAAGATTTATGTATAATTGATATAATTTAAATATATTTCTCTCTATCTCTCTCTCTCTCTCTCTATGTGTGTGTGTGTGTATATATATATATATAGGAGTGTGTGCGTGTATATACACGTGTGTGAGAGAGAGGGAGAGAGACTAAAAAACTCACATGCTACACCCCAAATTTTAACGTGTTCATCTTCTCCAAATACTATGGCAAGGGTCCCAAGTCTCCTCCCACTTCTCCTCCACCACTAAACACCATAACCCTTCCCTATTGGTCATTTCCATATCCTGTCATCCACCTATGACGAATCCAAGCAACCCTGGTCTAAAAGGTTGTTTTTTACACAAGCATGGTTGTTCTTGATGATCTATAAATAACATAACATAACAACCATTGTAACACATAAACCTAACAAACATCTTAACGCACAACCACATCATCGATTCTAATTTCCCTGCATCACTACAGTAAGCACACTACTAGATGAACTATTTCGAACCCCTTTAAACCACCATGACGACTACACCGCTGACCCCCTCTCTTTTACGTAACCATTGTGACCACACCATCCACACCACCGACTCACACACGTAGTGGGGATTGAGCTTTCATACCAAAAACTAGTTTTCATGCAAAGATCATTGTCTTGTAAATGGGTTTTCGACTTTGAAAACGGAAATAGTGGCAAGGTAGATGTCAGGATGGGGTTAGTGGATGTTTTTCTTCTATTTGGCAGCGGGATAGGAAAACTGCAAGGACTAAACTTCCACCTTCTTACTTGAACTCCAGCTAGGCAGTTTGAGCTTTTGATGTTGATGTAAGCAGGTGAGAGAGCATGTGAAAAAGCCACCAGGGTCAAGTGCCTAAGCCTTTTTAACCGGGGAAGTGGATTTCATTGGCAGATATGTAGATGAACCACCAACGAGTATGAGACATTCACTGTCCAAAAGTTATCGGGGAAAGGAATAAGACAAGTAGCATCACATTACCGGATATACCCAATAGAAAACGAGTTAAAAACAATAAAAAGGCCGAAACACCCCTTCACAGAAGGGACTAAAACCCGTTAAAAACAAACAACGCCAAGGACCAAACATGTAATACACGCTTATAAATAGTTAAATACGATAGGTTTAAAGTAAAAAAGTTAAAACATGGATCGTAGTTAGTATAAGATCTTTACCGTATCCACAAATAATTACCATAATTATCGAAATTTTACAAAGGGCATTTTCGTCCGATCAAGTGCTAAAATCATCGACTATACCTCAAAAATACCATATAACAAACGCCTCCCCTTTCTCTCTCTAAAACCAATTTCAGATTCCAATCGCCATTGTTGTTCCTCCTCCCCCTCCTTCTTCCCCAATCTCTCCGTCGATTTCTCTCCGATCGGAGCTAAATACGATTCCGATTTCATTTCTCCAGATTCCGGTTGCTAGGGTTTTGACTTTTGACCTGCCGGCGACGGGAAATCCCGAAGTCGATTTCGCGCAGGAAGCTAGGGTTTTGAAAATTCGAAATTTCCGATTTGCAAGCGGTTTTTTTTGACATTTAGTTGTTATGCCGAGAAGTTCTAGGAGCAAATCGCACAAGCAGAGCAAGCATAGCTCGAAGGAGGCGGCTGCTAGGGAGTACTCTGGTTCAGAGGAGGATGTGAAAGTGAAAGAGAAAGAGAAAGAGAAAGAGAAAGAGAAAGAGAGGAGTAGTAATGATGGTAAGGAGGATGGGGGTTCGGTTAGGGCTTCGAAGGATTCCTCAGGTGGTGGAGAAAGAGAAAGAGAAAGAGAGAGACGGAAGCATGGTAAGGATAAGGATCTGTTGTCTGGTGGTAGCCATGGGAATGGGGATGTAGCTGAGGAGTATACGAAGCGGCGGGAAGAGAAGAGTCATGGCGGCAGTGATAGGTGGAATGGTGGTGGGAGCAGTGATGAGAAAGGTTTAGTTGTGAACGTAGAGAATAAGGAGTTGTTGTTGTTGAAGTCGAAGGATTTTTCGTCGAAAGGTGTCGGTGAGTCGAAGAGCAAGGGTAGCAGCAGGAGGCATGATGGTGAGAGTGTGAATGTGGTGGTAATGGAGAAGGATGAAGGTAAGAGTGGTAGTGGGAATAGAGGTGAAAAGAGGAAGTCTGAGAAAGAATCTGGTAGAAAAGAGAGTAGTCAGTATAAAGAAAATAAGGAATCAAAGGAGAAGGATCGCGGTTCTGATCGGGGAAGGAAGGTTCACTCTGATAAGCTCGAGGTTGAGGCATCATCGAAACTTGAAAATCCAACGAGCAAAAGAGGAAAAGAAATTACTGGTAAGTGATTTTGTTATTTTGGTATGTTTTGTAGTTCGTGGCAGGAAAGTTATAAAGAGGGTGTTGCATAAATTTATAATGAGTAATTGAGTATGTGCATATTGTGGTTTAATTGGGAACATTTTGTGCTTAGTTGTGTTTTGTACCATGTCTGCATTGCTTTTGCTGAACCCATGAGTTGAATCATCAAAGTTGGTATCTATTTGTATGTGATTCTCTTTTCAGTAAAATGAGGAAAAGATGACAAATTGACAATGCTAAGCTTCTCCCATACACCATTATTTTGTAATTCTTCTGCAATGTGTGGGCTTTATCAGCATTGACATTTCTGCTACACCATCTTTTGGATGTTGTCATTTGGTTCCCTGTATCGTCCTCTGTAATGCATAGTGTATATTCAGCTTTTCAGTGGGACTTTCCGATTACACAAGTTTTGTTTTCAGTGGGGGTTTCCAATTGCACAAGACTCCTGATTTTTGTTGCAAGTGCATGATTTTTGTTTCAAATTCATCAATGCTGCACCATCATATGGCTAGCATTCTCATTGATCTTTCCATTACATTTTTGGTTTTTTATATCAACACTACTAGAGTTGCACTTCGTGTACTAAGCTTTGTTCTGGTTGATCCATGGGTGTTTAGCTTTTAAGGGGCCTTATCATACATCCAACTGCACAGACACTGCCTAGTTTCATCTGTAATCTAGTTACTGTCAGCCAAAGTCATAGATCATGGTGTATTGTGTTGTGATTGACTAATTTCTTTGTGAGCCCATCCATGACTAAAGTGGTAGGAATAATGAGTTAACATTAGACAGTTGGCATAACCGTATTGTTACAAGGAAAGATTTGCTTTCCACCACATGCTTTCATGTTTGCAGCTATATCTTCATGCATATCTTTGTTCCCATTTCATGCCATTTTTTGGACATACTTCTCATGGTCTTACTGTATCGGTCTCTATGGCACCTTATTGTATGCCTTCTCTAGATCAATGGAGATACTAAAGTAGTAAAGTTTGATGTAACATAAAGGTGTATAAACGTACTCAAGATTTCAATCAAGCACCATAAAATGTTGTTCAATGAGAACTATTTTCATGAGAATGGTTTTTAGGATGTACTTCAACCGGTAGACCCAACTCTTGGACTGGAAATGTTAAGGTCGTGCCATGGGAACTGCTTCTTAGAGATTCTTGTATTTTGGTGTGGTGGTTATATCTTGGCGAGCATGAGCTTATGAATTATTTTTTGTGCTTCCTAAAACCGTATGGTCTTTTAGAATGGGGCTGTATCTATAAGGGAGTGATTTGTCTTATGATAGTATAGTCATGCTGCGGTACAGACAATTAGTCTGTCTATCCACTAGCTGATATCTGGTAATCTGGTGTTGACTTTTAACTTATGGGGATGTCAAAGATGATTTACTACTTTTCACCTTCGATACCTTTTTTCTTTACTTCAGTTGTCTTCTTTTGGTTTTACACATTTTTATGATGCTTATGCTACTCTTCTTGATGTTTTTCTTGTGTTTCCATCTAGTTAGGTTGGTCTCTTAATCTCTTTTGACATATGAATTTAGCATATCTTAATAAAGGTAAATCAATTGGTTATGGTTCAAGAGGTTTGATGATTTATTTTTGGTTCCATGAATAC
The DNA here is from genome assembly GCA_001633085.1 of Carthamus tinctorius. NCBI lineage: Eukaryota > Viridiplantae > Streptophyta > Magnoliopsida > Asterales > Asteraceae > Carthamus > Carthamus tinctorius. Next base: position 6,443 of record LUCG01287722.1, read on the forward strand.
TTGTGTATGTTGATATGTTTATTTTATCACCAACTCTTTTTCTACGACAGCAATCTTCACCAATATTCATGGTAATTTTGCAACATCAAGCTGAGTGTTGCATAGTTTCAAGTTTCATAAGGTCACTAGGTATTGCTTTGAAGGACATAGTTACTAATACTTAATCTCTTACCGGTGTTCTTTTTCATCTTCTACCAGAGTGGCCTATAGAAGAAGAGTTGAGAAACCCCGAGTTAGAGAAGGAGCTCGAGAAGAGGATGAGGAGAAGAGGTGAAGGTTCTAGTGACAAGGATAAATATCAGGATGATGTGAAAGAAGGCGATGATAGACGACTGTCTTCGAGAAGTGACCGCTCCAAGGATGAACGACACAAGGATGAAGGATACGGAGAATACAGAGAAGAGGGTGTTAGAGAATCTAGACAAAGGGAGGATAAACACCGGGAAGATGGTGAGCGTGATAGGAAGAGCAGGGATGCTAAACACCGAGGAGAAAGTGAAAGACACAAACACAGGGATGATAAATACCGAGAAGATGGTGAAAGGGATAGACACCGAGAAGATAAGTACTACGAAGATGGTAACAGAGACAAGTATAAGGACGAAAAGTATCATGAAGATGGCGATAAGGATGGTAAACACAGAGATGAGAAGTATATTGAAATAAGTGAGAGAGACGAAAGGAGCAGGGCGGGAAAGCGCAAGCAAGATAATAAGGAAGAAAAGCATCGGGAAGATGGTGACAGGGACCATCGGCACAGGGATGCCAGGCACCGAGATGAGGTCGATAGAGAGAAGAGAGCGAGGGATTCCAAGTACAGAGATTTACACTCATCAAGAGACCACCCTGTTGAGCCTGAGGCCAAGTGTTTGAGGGATGATGGTAGTGCTGCTGACTTGTATCATAGGAAAACAAACAATCGGGATGGAAGCCCAGTTTATGATGACCGAGGTAGCAGATACAAAGATGATAAGGATAGGAGAAGGGGTAATGATAAAGATGAGCCTAGTGATTATAGATCTCGTAGTTTGAAAGAGCAACGTTCTGAATCAGAAAAGAGATCTAGCGCTAAAGTAGACTCGGGTTCTGAAAGGGGAAGACTTGGTTCTCGTTATGGGGACACAGAATTGACAGGTAGCCATAGCCGTCGCAGGAGTTCCCCTGGTGGGAGCTCTTATCCTGCAAGAGATCATCACAGGTAAAATCTCTCTTAAATTCTTACCTCATTATCCTAAGAGGGGTTGGGGTCTCTTATTAAGTGTCTGAAGTTGGACTTATAGTTAAAAATTCTATTTCTCACTTTTTAGAATACTTGCTAGCTAGAATTAGTGAACACTACTTTGAAAAAAACAAAATCCTATTTCTCATTTTATATATGATTGCTTAAATACAGTGTCTTGTTTTTTGTCATATTTAGGCTGCTTCATGCTTTTAGTTTTTATATGACAAGTGAAACAAATAGATACATGATCACTTATCATACCTATTGTATTTTCTTCTTCTTTTCTACCTAACTCTATTTTGAGTTTTTGACCAAGGACATGTACAATGGTGTTTATGTTTTGGAAGTGTGTCACATTTATTGTATTTGATGAAAACCAATAATCAATGAGTTGCCTTATTCATTCTCATATCTTTTGTGCCCTTTGTTGGTATAAACCAACCAGTAGTCTGTAAAAGCATTTTGTGTTCCTGTGGGAAGATCAATGTCTTAATGTTTTCTACTTGAATGCCGAAGGGGCATTTCCTCAACTTTCTATGGAAAGATTTTGAAAGCTTTTTATATCGTACAGCTTCCATTCGGTGCTTTGCAACATGTGTTGATTTTATATTTCAGTTCTATCTATTATGAGTAATAAAGAACTGAGACATATACTTTAAATTTTTCAGGGTTCCGAAGCAAGAAGAGGCCAAGTATAGGGATCATGCATACGAAGAGAGAGCTCGGCATAATGTTCACACAAGTAGAGATATCGCTTCTGGACAATCCGATAAACTTTCTAAAGTCTCTCTGAAGGATGACAGTTATGTGGGTGATTTATCAGGTGAAAGGCGTTTGAGGCCTGATCCTCGATCTTCTCCACAGGTAGATAAATCCCCATCGTCAACAAGTAACGATCGTCGGAACGTGAATAGATCCGATGTTAGAAGAAGCCTCGATCTTGAAGAGCCCGGGCCGAGGAGCGGCGGTTCCAAGGATGCAAAGGAGCAGCAGATGCTTAAGGACGGGAAAGGAACTCGGGAGTCGGGCATGGAGCCACATCCCGATAACGAATTTTCACAAGTTGATGGAGACAATTTATCCGTTTCGTCACCGTACACTAGGAGTTCACATTTTTCCGGTAATTCCAAGTCCTTTCTTTTACCACCTCCATCTCCTTTTGGAACACGATCTGATAGCCCGTTTTTTGGTTCTACAGAAGACGACCGAAGTAAGTCAAATAATCGTCACCGAAGAATGGGCGACCCAAATATGGGACGAGCTCAGGGTAATTGGAAAAACATCCCGAGCTGGCCTTCCCCGATGGCAAGCGGCGGTTACATCCCGTTCCAGCATGTTCCTCCTCCGATGTTTCATCCGCTTATGCAACAGTTTCCACCACCAATGTTCGGTAGACCGCCGATGAAATTAAACCCCACTTTGCCTTACCATGTTCCTGACCACGGTCGTCCAATGGCGTGGAGGAACCAAGTCGATGAATCGGTTCCACCTCCATTACATGGATGGGATGGAAATAATGCCGTATTTGGTGACGAATCTCACTTATACGGGCGGCTAGATTGGGATCGTAGAACCCAGTTGAGCAATCGAGGGTGGGACCCGACTGCTGATATGTGGAAGGGCCAAAACCCTGGAGCAAGTATGGATGCGCAATCTGGTCCCCAGAAAGACGTTTATTCAGCACATAGACCGGCTGATGAAATTTGGCCAGGGCAGATGGGGCAGCCGGTTGAGAATGAGCAGGACCAACCGGATACTCAGGGTTTGACCATGAATGGAAGTCAACCCGGCAATGCCATTGAAGGAAATGTAGCTGAAGCTCAGAAAGTCACTGAAAGCCCACAGATCTTTGAGGTTGCAAAGGAAGATGATAATACTCTTATTTCACAAGTTTATCTTTCCAGAGTTGATGTATCTCAAGATCTTACCCAACCTGAGCTGTATGACCAGTGCACAAACATGATGAATTTAGATCAGGAAGCATTATCTGATGAATTTGACTGCAAGATTTTGTTTTTAGAGGTAAACATAAAGTTTCTCTAAGTTTGACGCAACCCTTCTTTCTTAGGGGCTGTTTGTTTTAAGAAAAATACCTCTTAAAACCTCTTAAGTCTGAAAATTAAGCGGTTTGCAGACTTAAGACTGTTTTATTTTTAAGAAAATGTTTGAAAACCTTTTACCATTTCTCTGAAATTTTAAGAGGTGTGCCAACCACTTCTTATTTTTTAGATGTGAAATCAGATTTCAGGCCTCTTAAAAAACAAACTACATCTTAGTAACAGATTTCACTTTTCCAATTAAATGCATCTGCTCAAAAAAGTTCCCATGTGTAACAGGAGGGTGTAGAAGCCAATGTCAGCAATGGTGCTTCACTCTTTGCTGCCATAAATGATTCTGTTTTTCAGGTTTGTTTTTTTTTATTTTTATTTTCGAGATTAATTTATTTATGTTCTATATTCAGATGTCCGGTTAGGCATCTAATTTTTGAGATTAATTTGCAAGGGGCCAATTGGTTGGTTTTCCATCAAGTCCTGTATAGATAAAGTTGTCCGTGTGGATTAATCTGTCTGTATAGATCGAAATGGTTTTTTCATAGATAGAAGGTGTGTGTTTTTTAATTGGGAAGGGCAAGTTTGAAAATATTGGCTTTCTGCATAAAGCTTCTCCCTAGAAGCTTATTGAATAAGCCACTTTCTGTATCATTAAGCCATTTACCAAACAGTCATCTATAGCTGACTGAATAGGATGTGAGTCCCATTAAACCCATTAAGCTGCTAACAACCAGGCCCTTATTGTGCTTTGCAGAAAGCCATGTGTCTTTACAAGAAGCAAAAAGAAGAGCTCTTTTCTATGAATGTGGAGAAGACATCTTGTCCCATTGCAAATGGTCCCGACTTAGTTGCACCAACTGATCAAGAGACACGTGGTTCAGATGATGGCAAGGAGGAAGGTGCTGAATGCACAGTTCTGGATGTTAGCAAAGAAAAAGACGATCTGCTTATTCCAAAAGTCGAAAACGATCCTCCGATTGAAACCATTGTTGTCGATGAGCCAAAGGAATCAGAGGAACCGATGAATATGGAGTTGGATCAAGGTGTTGTAAAGCAAGAGGAAGAACCCGAGTTAACTGTGGAGAGATCTTCTCCGGTGGAAGAGGGTGTGGCACCATGCGGTGGCGGCGGCAATGGCGGTGGTGGTGGTTCGGCGGTGGTGTTGGCTGATGTGTCAACTATGACTGCGGTGGCAGTGATGCCAACGGAGTCAATTGAGTTTGGGTCAGTAAATCTAAGTCGGATACATCACCATTCTCCTGAAAGTACACATTGAGACAATTTTATATTTGAGCTTTTGAAATTCCCGGCCCCGTTTTCTATCTTTTCTTATAATCGTTGCTCGTTGATCAATAAAACTTCTCGCATTCGGTTTATTTTGCTTGCGTAGTCTTGTTGTTTCTGTTTCTCAGGCACGGGTCGAGTTTGAGCATCTTTCATGATCAATCCAATTGCTACAATTTGCTATGGAGTTCGACTATGGCTTTCTTGGATACAGCCTTTATCAGGTGAGTATTACACAATCTTACCTGCTTAAATTTTTTATATTAGGGTTCTAGGATTTCTTGTTAGTTTTTTGAACATATGGGAAATCTAGAAATTCGATGCTCGTCTTATCTTAGTAAAAACAAAACTAAATACCTCTCAGAAGTCGGGTTAGTGGCATGGAAAACAGGGACGGACCTAGGAATTTTTTTCATACGGTGGCATGGAACAAGGGACAAAAAACAATTACAAAAAGCATGGTTTCATTGACGGGTCTTCATCTTTTTACCAAACGTTCAATATCATCCGATGTGTTTTTAACACAATTCCATCGTTTCTGGGAATTTTAACTTCTTTTACCAATTTCTTTTTCGGGATTTTTTCTCTCTAGTTTTTTGGTTGATTTCAAGAGTTCTTTTTTGTTGATTACAAGGTACAGTTGCACCTTCTTGAGCTTTTGAATATCATAGGGTGGCACTTGCTACCGTATGTCCTTGAGCCCTTCTATGGGTCTGTGTTAAGATTATCCCAACCATAGAAGTATCTCGAAACAATGGAATCGAGGACGTTTTAAGAAAGTTTTTGTGTATCTTTTAAAAATATACTGTTGAAGTGAACACACCATTTAAACAGAAATTGAGTAAGCGTTAACAAAGGAGGAGGGTGTTTACTAATATGTATCTTCAACTATCTTTTGGAAGGAATTCTGACAGAGGTATTGAAAACTATTATTCCGAGTTACATTTCAAAACTATTATTATGAATTACAAGAACTCTATGTATAGTATTTTTATCTAACAGTTATAACAGGATTTTTACATTCTCCGTGCTATGTCAAATCAACTGTTTATCATAGGGAATTTGGCCAATTTTCTCATCCCCATAGTTAAGAATGTTCCATAAAAGGCATCTATGAGCAATAATATATGCCATTCTTTAGATGATGTTGAACAAAATTATCGGTGTAGATAGGGTAAAGATTCTTAACAACCCAATTCAGAGAGTGGTTTTTGCTCTTGGTGTGGTATAATGAGCAATAAGCTCAAAATAGTGAATGCCATGAAAACAACCACATGTAGGATTGAGCGATGTGTCATAAAAGGAAACCATCCCCCCTCGATAATGAGTGAATGAAGATCAAATCAAATAGCACTGCGCATATGTATGTCATTGTTTCCAGCACCTTCTTCTACGGACGATTCTCATTTTGTAATCTTGGCCAAACTTGTATACAAAATTGGTGTCACTTGGAGGTTCAATTTGATTATTTTCATGACATAGAGATCTTATCATTTCTGCCTAAGAAAAAAATGTTGTCAATAACATTCTTCACGTGAGTGAGTACGTTTTCCTAGGGGTAAAACGATGTTGAAGAGTGTTATTTGACAACATTTTGTTCTTTTGCAGAAATAATAAGATTACTATGTCATGGAAATGGTGAAACTGGTCCTCCGATCGAAACCAATATGGTATATAGGTTTGGGCAATATTACATATTGGGCAATCATCCGTACAAGAAGGCACCAGAAACAACGACATACATGTGCATAACTTTGTTTGGCTTGATCTTCATTCACTCGTTATCGAGGGTAGATGGTTTACCTCTATGACACAACACTCTATCCTACATGTGACTGATTTACCTAATTTGCAGCGATAATTTTGTTCAACATCATCCTTCTAACAATAAAAGGAGAATGTGAACATCCTGTTATAGCTACCACTATACATGAGAGTTGTGATTCTGAATAATAGTTGTCAATACTTTTATTATGTTAATTTTTGAAGGTAGATGAATCTAAGAATTTGATACATATTAATATGCCCCCTCTTTCTGTGTTGAGGCTTACTCAATTTGTATTTGAATGGCGTGTTCTCTTTGATTATATATTTTTAGAAAATACGTAAAAAAAACTTTCTTAACATGTGCCTCGGTTCCATTATTTCGCGATACAACTATCATGTTGGAATGTATGCAACCTGTCCTTTTTCTTTACCTGGATAGTGGATACTCTAATAGTAGAGCGATCGTCTTAATTAAAAGCATAAACCAACTAGTCTTAATTAAAAGCATAAACCAACTAGCTTTAAAATATATAATTATTACATTTTTTTTTTATAATTAATTGAATGATAGTTGTATTCTTAATGATAATAGAGATGAGTACGTTTTCTCATTTGTCTTAATTATGGGCATAAAAGGAAAATTAATACTTTTTAAAAATAGATGCTTATTTTAAGAAAAATGAAAATATAAGGGTGGGTTTGGTTTGGGAGAATTTTTCAGTTTTTCAAGAATAATAAAAATTAAAAAGAACATATTTGGTTCATTCAGTTTTCAAAGTTTTCTTGAAAAATGAAAATTTTATGTCTTACAATTTTTATGTAAATTAGAAAACTGATTTTAGTACTTTTTTTAAATTGTAGATATTCTTTTTTTCTTAAAATGGAAAATGAAAACTTTAGGTTGGGTTTGGTTTTAGAAATATTATTAGTTTTTCAAGAAAATTTTACATAGAAAGTAAAAATTTTAAAAACCGTGTTTGATTCATTTAGTTTTCAGAAGTTTCCAAGAAAGTTCAAATTTTAACCCAATGGGGTAGCCTACTGGTTAAGGCTTGGTGTTGGGGAAAAACCCACCCAAGTTCGAATC
>LUCG01287781.1:0-10921 GCA_001633085.1 Carthamus tinctorius
TATGGGTTGCAAAGAGTGAGAGGAAATGGGTACAACAATAATGGTGGGGTGCCTTCATGGGCATATGGGCAAATAACTCCTTTATAAGCTATTTTTTGTCTATCAAAACATGTACATAAAAAATAAGCTAGCTTATAAGCTACTTTGTGTTTACCAAATAATACGTAAAACAATTCAAAGATCATCTTGGCCAAAAATATTATAAATAAAAAACTGAAAATATTCCATTAACAAATTAATGATAATTTCGTTTATCAAGTTAGAGTATAAAAATTCAGATGTAATTTACTTTGAATCTTAATTGAAAATCTACATTTTTAGAATGTCCTATATCTTTTATGTAATATTATAAATAAAAAATTGAAAATATTCCATTAACAAATTAATGATAATTGGTTTATCAAGTTAGAGTATAAAAATTCAGATGTAATTTACTTTGAATCTTAATTGAAAATCTATATTTTTAGAATGTCCTATATCTTTCAAAAAGCTAGCTTATGATTCATCTAAACATATCTCTGACTTATAAGCTAATTTATTTTTATCAAACAATACCTAAATAGGATGGTTGTTAAATTACTTAAATAAATCCATACGAATTAATTTTTTTAAAATCAATATCAAATAAGTCCCTTAGATCATGCGTACCGCACGGCTGGGTTCAGCGGGCTTGAACCCGCCGGGCACAGCGGGTTCCGCTATGCGACCGGCGGGTTCGAGAGGCTAGAGGGTTGCCCACATCGCTCACAGCGGTTTGTGTTGTGTGTGTGAGGGGCGTGTTTAATTAAATGAGAGGGTTGAGAGGGTTGGGTACTAATGAGAGAGGGTTCCAGAGGATTAATGAAAGGGTTAGATATACATGGCCTTACATATTATTTGTTATATTATATATACAAAATGATTTTTTAATTTTTTTTAACCCCATATAGTATATGTTTTGGGTTGTGGATGATGTCATGTGTCACAAATTCCAAAATGTATTTCTGGGAGATTTTACTTGCTCTGCAATACCTAGTTTGAAACTGACAATAAATTATTCAAGTTGAATATTATTATTATTTAATTTAATGTAAAGAAATTAATATAATATAATATAAGATGAAGAAGATGGAGAGAGTTGATTTGATTTGATTGGTCATGAATGGTTACATCATACTTTATGATGTGTGTGTTGTACCCCCACTGTTTTATTTAGCCCTGGCCCCTCCCCCACCCCCCTCCCTAATCATGCTTCCTTCCTTCCTTTTCTTTCTCATCTAAATAAAACTACTTGTTTGCTAATCTAAACACAAATTCAAGATGAATAAATGGGCAAGATAAAATCCCTTCTCCTACATAGCTTTTGGTACTTAAAATGATTAGTGACAAAATTAGATAGGATATAATTGAGTGGACTCGACGGTAAAGCCGAACGGAACTGGATGCGACAGTACTGGACGGGATAGGACATGTATAGACAAAACAAGTATTTGGTCTGATGTTAAGACGATAACTAAGGGGGTGTGTGGGAGTGTTTATTTGAAGTGCTTATAACTTGTTTGATCGAGTTTTCAGCTTTAAATTGCCAAGGATGTAGCGTAGGCAAAACCTAGAAGAACCTTATCAAGAAAATACGAAAACAATAGTATTTTGATATCTTAAAAAAGTAAAAATAATAATAATAATATAGTTTTATTTTATTTTTAGGGTTGCAAAGAATGGTAATTTTATACCCCTATGGTTTAGTAGGTTTGCTTTAATTAGTATATAATTCAGGAGTACTGTTGAGTAAAAGCATAATCAGTATCTGTCCATCACTTTCACATCTCACACACACCACACCCCCCCCGTTTTCCATGGGTGCATTTATTTTCTTCATTTCTCCACACCCTTTCACTTTCCAGTATTTACATCTACAGTCCTTCTATTGTTGTTTTCTTTTTCAAAAAGGACTTCTTTTTCAAGTATATATATCTATAATCTATCTAATCTAACGTGTCTTTTAGCATTTGTCAAATAAATGGCTTGCAAATCTCAAAACGTTGCTTTTAGTCATTTGATCGAGTCTGTATGTCAGTATGTTTGTGTGTGTGTCCTTTAACATTGTCGAATGACTTGCAAATAATAATACAGGGGTGTGAACGAGGCGAGCCGAGTTGAGTCGAGTGCTAGGATAATCGAGCCGAGCTCAAAAAACAATACTGGGCTCGAGCTCGATTAACTTTTTCAAAGTAGGGCTCGAGCTCGAGCTCGGATATTTTTTTGAGTTATCGGGCTCGAGCTCGAAGCTCGTTTATGGGTTCGAACTCGCGATCGATTAACTCGTTTATCAGCTTGAGCTCGATGATTTTTATATTTCTATATTATTATTGATAAATATCCGAACACGTTTGGCTCGGAAAAAGATATGCTCGAATGGCTCGGTTCGACTCGGAAATTTTAATCGAGTTTTCGAACACCGATGTGATAAAGCTCAGCTCGTAGGTTAAACGAGCTATAGTTTGTGTTAGAGAACGACTCGAGCTCAAGCTCGAGTAGCTCCTTAAAAACTCGACTCGCTAACACCTCTATCTCACATAACACTTTTGGTTCAAGGGTTGCTGACACAAATCTTTTATACACAATGTTTTGAAGTAAACAAGTTTAATTCAAAATTTGGACCTTTTTCTTAACTCGGATCGAAAATAAGCATGTTGAAAGAAAAGAAGATGGAGAAGCAAGGGATGTAGATGGGTGAAAATCAAATGACAAGGGGGTAGTATGTAAAATGAGAGGAGTAGTCGGGTTCAAGTTCCGGTAGGTTAATAACCAATGGGGTTCATCTTTGTTCTTTTGATGAGTGGGTCCCATTGTCATATCCAATCAAATCCAGGGATTCGGATAGCTTATCCTCTTGTTTTTGTTTTTTACTCAACCAATGTTATCTCATGTAGAATACTAAGAATCGTGTGAAAAGTTGAGATAACAGTAGGGAAATTGAGATAATCGTAACAAGTAAGAAGTTGAGATGAAGTAAGAGGTATGAGAAATGAATTTGAACGATTTATCCTTTTTAATGTCAGGTACTCTCATGAATTGCGGCTTAACAGGAATTGATTTGGTACATCTCAGTATATTTTATCCTAACGTGCGTCCATTTCTCATCCAATAATTGATAACCACTTCTCACGCTTCTCGCTGTTAACTCAACTTCTCACCGAACCCAACTCTCTTATATGTATACCCGTTTATTTAAAATCGAGTTAAGCTATATAAGTTGAAAAATAATAGAATAAGTCGTAGGGACGTTTACTAAACAATTATTCAAGTAAACACTTATCAGTAAATTCAACATTATCACTTAATTTCCGAGTAAGATATTAGTACACTAAAATAGTAAAGTATGCTACAATTTTTTCAATAAGCGCTGACCATGGTAAGTGTTTTCGTCCTCACTTACCGGATAAAACCATGGGTCCTTGCTTTAGCTCTTATCGGGTAAGACTTTTCATCGTTTGTAGATTCATCCAATAAAGTGATTTGATTTGATAAGTACCTACTCGGTAAACATTTATCCAGGTAAGCAGGTTAACGACTCATTAGTATTCACAAGGAGGGATTTAATAGGAATGAGTGCATTTAAATTTTACATTGCCCCTATGTGATATTTGATTAATTATATGAACACGATACATCATACATGTTTATTGTCATTTATGTATGATACGACGATACTTTAATTACCAACTGTTGTCATCTAATATTGTAGAGGGTAACATTAAGATGTTTAGACCACTAAATGGATCGTTCGTAAGCATATCAAACTTAGTAAGTGTTTATCGGATAAAAGCATTTTTTTTGTTACCATAAAAGATTCACAGTCCTTGTTTTGCATGTTGTTGAGTAAGATTTTTTGTTCATATCATGCTCAATTGGTAAGGCAGGGGGATAAGGATATCTAGGCACGTATCGAAGTGTTAATGGGGGCACTAGATGTGTAGCATTTTGGGATTGACATGAAATTATATATATATATATATAGAGAGAGAGAGAGAGAGAGTTTTGATGGTTGTAGTAATATCCAAACTAATCTATCACTGGAGTTGTTTTTTTAGGAAATCAACAAGATTTTATAAAACTACAAGGGAAAGGACTGCTAGGAGCAATGCAACAATAGCTATAACATAACAAGAGAGGGGGACAAAAGACAATAAAACTCCCAACAAAAGAGAACACGAAGAGAAGACATAAGCGAGTGAAAATCACAACAATAAGTAGGCTATAGGCGAATCAATCCAACTATTACAACACACAGGCCACGATCTCGACATGCGTTTTATCCAATCGTAGGAGCGAATATAGATGTTTGGGAATTTAGATTAAGAAGTTGTTGACAACTATTTTTTTTTCTATTTTATTGATTGGCATTGTCCACTTTGTTGGGAAATACAATTACATTCAAAGATGATTCGATATTTTTGTAATTTCCAATTTTATCTTATTTTAGAGGTGTTACAGCAAGTACCGTAGCCAATTTGCAAGCTTGACCATCGATATGGATTATTTACCAATATGTTTAGTTTGTTAGCACTAATGTTATTTCCCATCATGATGGTGAACAAAAAGATATCATATCTTGTTATCTTATCATGTTCCGTTTTGTCGATTTGATTGAACAAGCAATGTAAATGGTGCTTCAATATTCTATTTTCATCCACCAATTAACTTTTGGATGAAAAAACATAATTTAGTTTGTAAAATACCCATGATTGTATCGGAAAAAGTTAAACGTTTAAAATCAATAATCTAAAATGGTGAATGTTCCCCACATGTGTATATTAAAAGAGCCCTAACACTTTAACAACTTACACCCTTTGGTGCATGTAGAGAGTGTATCCCATACCAAGAGCTAGCTTTCAACCTTTTATTTTGTTTACTTTTATTTTACGCATTAAAGCATCTTTAACAAGTATTTTTATTTTATAAATTTTAGATATTAAAAATATCAATACCTATGTTAAACTTTCCTTTGAAATAAAGAAACATAGAAGAAGAAAGTAGATATTCCAAATTTGAAAGAAGAGTAAGAAAATATTGCATAATTGTTAGAGATGATGGTACATATAAATACATTTTGCTATAGTTGTCTCCTCTGCTCTTGTATTTGACTTTGGATTTCATCTTTCAAATTCCTGAATTACAAAATTTTTTATCTTATATTTGCATTTTTTTTCTTTAAAGTTTGTCTGAGGCTCTCGCACGTGTTGATTATTCTCACGTGTTGCATGAGAATAGAAGTAATCTCAAAAGTTAAAGAAGGCAAGATTGAAGAATTATATTCAATGGAAAAAACATCGGAAACTGAGACCACGTTGAAGGAAGCATACTATTTACGCCACCACCTCAGCAGGAGTAATCTCAACATTAAGTTTTACTGGTATCTCTAAATTTGAAGGGTTATATATATTATATCTTCATCTTATCTTTAGATTTTCATATAATTGTTCGAGGAAAACAAAGAACGCCAAAATCCACACAACAACCTATTTTTATAAGTCTCATTGGAGTTATATGGGTTTTTCTGAATGGTATTCTCTTTGGCAACCGATGTCAAAGAAGACAGTGATCTTGAAAAACATTATAACCCGTCCTTACTTTTGGGTTAACCGTAAAAGCAACAAATTGTCAATCAATTTGGTTGATGGGCATGGAGATCCTTCTCTTGCAATTTTTTCTATCTAATTGTATCATTTTTTTTTTATTATTTTTAACATCACATAGTCAATCAATATTATGCTGTTCTTAGAAAACCCACTTTTTATATGTCTCATTTGTTCCTTTTAACAATTAGTCATTATGTTGTTGACTCAATTAGAAAACTAAGAAAATAACATTTCACAATAACTAAAAGTTTAGAGCAGTAACCGAAAATTTCAACGACGTAAATAAATTTTCATAATACAATGATAAATTAAACTTTTTACCTATAAGAATATACTTCAAAGATGTCTTTTAACCCACAAAAAAATGATCAAAACACCGAAGTTGCTTTTAAATCACAAAAAAAGGATCAAAATTTAAGACGCATAAAAAATCTTAGCGTCCTAAAATATTTAAGTGCCACATATAAAAGTGTTACAATACATTTATAAGACCTTTGTGGCTTAGATCCAATCCATAGAAATTTTATGATACACCAGATCCGGCTCGGTTATTGATATAGTGAATAAATCTGCCATTTCTTGAAATCTTTCTTCTGATTCAAAATCGTAGTGTAACGTGTATCCTCCCCTGTTCCGGTCATGGAATAGATGAAATAAATCAAAAAAATGGATTTTTGTTCAAGAATGAAATCTGTTGAAGCCTAAATTTGCTTAAAATCTTCATTTTCTCTAAAATGAAGAAGCTGTTGGAGATGTTCTAATGATGGGTTTATGGTAAAATTAATGTGACACTGATGTGACAGAGTGGTTTGAAGGCTCGATGGACTGCGTTACCGATGAAGTTATGTAAAGGTGTTCAATTAACACGTTTAAATATTTCGGACATTGAACAAAACCTTTTTTGTTGGGTTGTATGAGAGATTGATTGAAGGAAGATATTTCTTGTCTAATAACTTTAACATTGATTCTTTATATTATTTTATTTTTTAAAGATTAATAAAATGTTATCATCATGAAGTTGAGGATTTTATATGGGCATGGGAGGAAAAAATGTAAGAGAGATTCGGGTACATCCAATAAATGGACGTCAAATCCATGTGGCCCCATGTAAAAGGTAGAGATGATCAATGTCTACTTTCGTAATTTATTGGCCGACTAGGGGTATTTTACAAATATACCCCTCTTGCCCTTTTTCTACCACCATCCTAATCCTAACGCCGTTAAACTGCCGTTAAACTCCGCAGCAGGCAAACCAATAGCTGCCGTCTAAAAATCCTTAACGCCGTTAAATCTCTTCTAGGTCTTGAGACACGAGAAGCCTAAAAAGCCAACTGGACTTAATTATCACCTTTGCAATCATTGTCCTACTGCCCTCTCTTTCTCTCTCTATATTTCTCTCTCAACCTCTCGCCACCCTTCTCTCCGCCGTCCACGGTGGCTCCACTTGAATTCTCCGGCGACCCAACACCATCTCCTTCCCGCCATTCTTGAAGGTGGTGGTTCCATGGAAGCCTTTGCTAAACTCCATTAAATGAGGTGAATCTTTTACATGGGTTTTCAACTTTTAGCATCTTTTTTTGCAATTGTAAACATTTTATCCACAAGGGTTTTGATTAGATTTTCAAGATTTCAAGATCGCCATCTCCTTCCCGCCATTCTTGAGGTGATTCCATGGAAACCCTTTGCTAATTAACCTCCATTAATGAGGTGAATCTTTACATCATGGGTTTCAAACTTTTAGCATCTTTTTTTGCAATTGTAAGCATTTGTTTACAAGGGTTTGATTTTAAATTTCAAGATTTCAAGATTCGTACTTTTTTTTTTTTTTGTGTTACTTGAATTTTGATTTCAACTGTTTTCATGCAGGTATAATTTGACCATTTTGTCAATTGTAAACACTTGTTTATAAAGGTTTTTGATTAGATTTCAAGAATTCAAGATTTTCAAGATTCGTACTTTTTGATGTCACTTGACTTTGATTTCAACTGTTTTCATGCAGGAAATTTGACCATTTTGTCAATCAAGATTCAATCTTTCTGTGTTTGTTGTTGTTGATTTGGTGAAAGAATTAATAAGAAATCCTTTTGATGATGGAGATGAACAATTTGAGAACGGAATCTCATGTAGCTCAGAAAAGCCGGCGGCATAAGTTGAGATTTCAGCAAAGCTCCGACGACCCGACCCACCAAAACCTACCTCAAGACCCGCCTCAGTTCGACCTCCACCGACCCAGATACGGATCCGTTTCCTACGACCCGAGTGTGTTTCCTTCCGAAATGCTAAACTCCATCGCTAGTAATCCACACCTTTTGCTGCCACCCAGCCATGCCTTTGCTTCCCATGATCAAGATTCCGGCAATTCGGGCTCTTCTCCGGCGAGTTTTCCGTCTAAAGTAGTGATCGCCGATAACAACCCACAAACCGCCGGAAGTTGGAAAAGTGTTGTGAGTTCAAACCAAAACCAAAACCAAAGCCAAAGCCAACTTCAAGTTAACAATGATT
This sequence comes from Carthamus tinctorius, assembly GCA_001633085.1. Taxonomy (NCBI): domain Eukaryota; kingdom Viridiplantae; phylum Streptophyta; class Magnoliopsida; order Asterales; family Asteraceae; genus Carthamus; species Carthamus tinctorius. The sequence continues at coordinate 8,124 of LUCG01287781.1, forward strand.
GGAATAATGTTGTTAATTACTCGAATAATGTTGCTTCTATGGATATCCAAAGCAACTCGAATTCTCCGATGGTGGTCGACGGCGGAGCTTCATCGAAACCCGGTTACGGGTATAATCAAGATTTGCAAAATGTTCATTTGGGTGACCAAAAAGGCTACGGCGAAGTTCCAGGGTTCGGTTCGGCGTCGTATTACCATAATACCCTCCAAGAAGTTGTCACATCGGCCACCGTTGGATCGCATGTTCATCAAGGGAAGAACTTTTTGGAGATCAATCAATCGATCCCTTGTTGGATGAACGCTTCGGACCAATTAGGGTTTATAGCGAATCGAAGCAATGATCATAGAGAAGGAGCAATGGTGGGTGGTGCAAATGAGACCAATTGCATCACACAAGGGTTATCTTTATCGCTTTCTTCGGTTCCCCATCCGAAGCCCGAGTTTCCGAACCTACATTCGGGTTCGAAAGCGGGTTTAAAGACGGATCTTTTAGCGAATTCGGATCCGAAAGTGTCGTCTTTTGCGCATCGGAACGTTGGCCCACTCGGTCCTTTTACAGGCTATGCCACGATTCTCAAGAATTCGAAGTACTTGAAGCCGGCACAAGAGTTGTTGAATGATAATTGTCAAGTTGGAGGTCATGAGTTGGTTCAAAGATGTGACAACACTCACAAGATTCTTGAAGAGGAAATGAGTCGGGTTTCGGGAGAGTCGGGTACCTCCGGCGGTGCGTCGTCTTCCACGATTTATGGCTCGAATGAACATATTGCCGGCCGGAGTAGCTCGCTTCCGGAATCATATCGGCCGGAGTTTCATCACAAGAAGGCCAAGTTACTATATATGCAAGAGGAGGTATTACTTATTTACTTCTCATTCTTTTATCAATCTTTGTTCTTCATAATGTGATTAGTTGACTTGTGAGTATGCAAAATTAGTGATTTTCTGATCTTTGCCTAATTAAAATCTTGAATATCTTGTAGATGTTTACTTCTGGCTTAAGAGGGAGGTTTGTAACTTTAGAGAAAAACCCCAAAAAAATAAAAAAAAAAACTAAGGAACACAATGGTAATCGTTCGAACGATATGCACATGTGAATACAAGTAATTGGAGTTGCTTTTTGGTTTTTATGCACATGTGCATACTTGCTTACAAGTTAGTTGGCACAAATAAATTTAGGGAAAGAAATGAAGATTATGAATTAGTGGAAATTAAGTTTGATAAATTCTTTTATTAGGTTGTTGATTGTGTGGTAAAACTTAGTTGGTACTCAATGATATTGGTGGTACATTTAGGTCATTTAAGACATGATTGTTGCTGAAAACTGGTGTGGTAATTGTTTGATCTTGTGAACATTTATTGTAGGAAAATTAGGTTAGTACCTAAATGGTACTAAATAGCCAATTCATTCAATTGTTGCATGAATTAATTGTACCATGTGACAATGGTGTTAATTATACAACATTGATCTTCAATTGGATGTTTCATGTTTGGTACCGAACATTTGTACGACGATTTACTCACAAACTTCTTTTCACGAGTAAATGCACTATTATTTCTCCCTTCGGTTTTGAAAATTTGGATGGAAAAGTGTTCCCTTTTTTCGTTTGTTCTCTTCTTAGTCGTACCCTATATGTAAATGAACGTTTTACCCTTTCGTGTGGCATGGTGGATACGGTCTTCTTCTTAACGGCTTATACCTACTACCTTGTACTATACTAGGACCAATTGACATATCAATACACTTGAAATGTATATAATTTACACACACACACACACACACACACATATATATATATATATAGAGAGAGAGAGAGAGAGAGATAATCCTCTTACAACACATAGCTAACTGCAAAAAAAATGAACACCGGTTTATCTGAATGGTATGCAACTAGTGCAAGTAATTGAAGTTTTTTTTCGTTTTTATTCATGCGTGCGTTTTTTAATGTTTTATTTTTCGAAAAGCAACAATTTTATTTAAATTATTTATATGTGCATGTTAGAAATTACTTATATGCGGATGTGCATGACGTCTAGATGAACGATTACCGGGTGTTGTCGGTTTTTCATTTTTTTGCGGTTCTCCCGTGAACCTAAACCTATATATATATATATATATATATATATGTATAATCTTTTAGACGTGTGCATGAAGAACACAAGGAGAAATGAAATATTTGTTATATGTGTCTAAAAAGCTAATTTTAAAATGGCAAAAACTTGGAAGGGTCAAAATCTACCCACCAAGATTATTTTGAACTTTGTTATAAAAAGTCCAATTAAACATACTTAATTTGAACTGTAGTTACCCCACTATTTCGTCACTCTTAAAGTCCCTTAATCTTACCATGATTGACCCCTTCACATGCTATGTTCTCATATCCCATTGCACTTTTCGTTAAAACGAGCCCACAAAAACGACAAAACCTTTAGCTCCTTACCCAACCCGTTTTGGTACAGTAATCTAACAGGGTTTCACATACTGTCACGGATGCTGGAACCGTGCGTACGTTAGCTTTTTTAATGGCTGTTGTTTTGTTTCGTAAAGGTTTGTAGAGGGTACCGGCAATATCATCAGCAGATGCAGATGGTGATCTCGTCTTTCGAAACGGTCGCGGGGCTTAGTTCGGCAACGCCGTACGTTTCGTTGGCGCTGAAGGCGGTTTCGCGCCATTTCCACTGCGTCAAGAGCGCGATCTCCGAGCAACTCACCCAGATGAAGAAGGCGTTCGAGGAGCTGTGTTCTCCGGCCGTCGGTGGTGGTGGTGCGAGCAGTAGCAAGACGTTCGATGCTGGTTCGGC
>LUCG01287797.1:0-13819 GCA_001633085.1 Carthamus tinctorius
AAGTATTTTTTTAATATCGGGCGCATCATGTGCGTGATGCGAGCGCATCCGCATCACGCATCAGCTTCCGAGACCCTTAGCGCATCGGACCGCATCACGCTTTTTAAAACCAAGGTGAGGACATTCTATAGTTAAGTCAATTTTTTTCTAGATGGGATATGGGTATGAGGACATTCACCTGTTTGGTCATTGGTGTTCTGGAAGACATAAAGGAGAGGTAAATTCTGGCACATCCTTTCCCCACTGACTACAAACTATTTCCTCCAAGGTAATGATAAGTAATGAAGGCTTTTAAATGATTACATCTGTTTATGTTTGTTGTTTAAACCATCTGAAAGCACTGATATAATAGACTTTGTTGGGGAAGTTTTTATAGATCGCTTCACATCTTTCCCTTGATTTCTTCTCTTTCTTTTCCTTTTCTCACGACATACTTATCTTTCCTCTTATTTTAGCTAGTTCTCTCTTCCCAGCCCACTTCTGCAACATTTTGAAGAGATATCTAGCATATGTGATACTTACCTAGTTGACTAGCTCTTTGACTAGCATCCTCTGCCAAATTCTCCTTACCACAGAATTCCTCTTCTTAAATTTCATTTACCCTTTTATTGTTCACCCTTCATAACCTAATACATGTCCTGCCACTTTTTGTGTGAAGCGTTAGTATTTCTTTTGTGGCAAGCAAATATCAAGTGCTTGAGTATCTAGACAATGATGCTGTCTGAAAAAGGCTATTTATATCTATGAGCGTTGAGCAATGCAGAGGCAGGGTTATGTTGCAAGATATCTAAATGTGTTGGTTTGCCCTTGTGTGATGGCAAATTAATCTGATCCTTTACAAACTCAAAATTCCTTCCTAGAGAAAAGCGTTAGTATCAAGGTGTTTGGTTGCAGACTAACACTTGATTGATGATGCAAGCTTTGCTATCCAGAAACATTAGGAACTTTTGGAATAATGTATTGATTAATTTGTAGATTAGGACATGCTGATATTTGAGTCATGACATTTGCATCCATTATATTTGTGGATTTCATACGTACAACCTGGTTTCCTGGGTGTGGTTTGAACTTTGAAGGTAGATGGATGATTTGAGTAACTTAGGGAGGTTACCTTCATGTTTTGTCAATTTATGTTTCGACTTTTTATATGTTTAGGTTTAAAATCAAGTCTGCATAATTTATTCTTCCAAATTCCAATGTTTGTAACAATTAGGGGGCGTTTGGTTTGCTGGATTCCAACGGAATTGGAAGGAATTGGTTCAAATTCCATTGACCACATTCCATTCATTTGTTTGGTTCAAAATTTCAATTGAATGGAATTTCTAATTCCACCATCCACAGATTTTGTCATTCCATCGCTGCAGCTAAGGAATTGAAATCTATTCCTTACATTCTTTGTAAAAAGACTATACTACCCTACTGTATTGCCACATCAGGTTTGCAATGCTTATAAGTTCTAATCTCTTCACCGATCTGCAATGTCGTAATCGTCTTCTAGGTTCTTGATTTCAACGTCTTCTTCTACTTTCGTTCTGCAGGTCGTCCACCGTTTTCGATTCAACGTCTTCTTCTTTGATATGCTATGTCATCGATTTTCTGCTCTCGATTCTGGGTTTTTGATTTTCAACATCTTCTTCTTCAATCTGCAGCGTCTTCTTCCTCTTCAATCTGCAACGTCGTCCACCATTTTTTTCTCTTGATTTGTTTATCGATTTAGGGTTCTTGAGTTTTGAACATAGTGGATCTCGATTTGTTTTGCTTGTCGATTATGGGTTTTCAGTTTTCAGTTTATTTTGGGGTATTGTTTATCGATTTGAAGGGAGGAAGAAGGGTGGTGTATGGTGGCGGCAGATTTTGTTTTTTTTTCCAGATCTGCTGCTATGATGGGGAAGAAGCAGGAGGGCAAAGGAGATAAGAAAAAGGTTTTTTGTTTAATTTATTTTTCATTATTAGAATTAGAAACAAATTTAATGAAAAATAATAGTATTTTAGGCTTTTTCATAATTAAATATTAATTTTATGGTTATTTATATTTAAAAAGAATATATATATATATATATATATGAAAAGAAGGGTATTTTTGTCAATTTTCAGTATTCCATTCCAATTCCTTTGTAAACCAAACAGACAGATTCCAATTCCTTTGACATATTACATTCCATTTCTGTCAACCAAACACTTGGTCAAACCTGATAACATTCCATTCCAATTCCTTCCAGATTCCAAATCCTTCGACAAATTCCATTCCATCATAAATCATTCTGCAAACCAAACGCCCCCTTAATCTTGGTGACAAGAAAGCACACATGTGCCCCGTTGCTCCTATTGTTTGTCTTTTGGGGATATTGAATCATCTCGATTCTTTAAATTCAAAATATTAGAGTAGTCTTACTAGTTACAGGCGCATATCATGAGTTTCTGATTAGTTCTTTTAGTGATTTGAATCCTATGAAAAGCCTTCATTTTCGATTGCTAGACTTGAAACTATTATACTCTTTATTTCTGCTAGATATAATTACGTGAGCTATAATCTATCTCCGAGTCGAAATATCCTTCGTAACCAGACAATTATAATATGAGTGCATAGTATACATGGATAGTAGTATTTTGAGGTACCCTCATGGAGAATAGTGCTTGAAACAGAGGACACTGTACTCACAATAGAAACCAAATTTTGGGTTTAGTGTTCGTAACCTTGAACCAAATGCTGACTTGGGTTATCTGAGTTTTCATTAGAAAACCTTGATTTGAGTCATGGTAGTCCTGAATCTGTTTTGGTGGATGTTATGCATGGAGCAAGCTTGTGATGGTGAAGCATGAAGATTGCAAATGGTTCAGTGGGTTGCACACACAATATTCGTTGCATTATTCAAATAGCATGACTTCATGATTAACATTTGCACAACTGCGACTTTTTAATCAACCTCAAGGAAGATTGACATTCTTCCTCCTCAACTTTCATGGGAATAAGCATGAAGTTTGATGTACGGCTTAAAGTGAGATGCGTGTTTTTCTTTCCATTGAAATGCTTTATATGTGTCCTAATTAACCTTCACAGGTGTTCAAGAGGGAAACTCAGGCTTTCAGATACTTCCTGAACCGTCTAAGTTGTCTTGATGAGGGAAGCTCTCATTTGAAATGTTATACATGGAGGGCTTTCCATTTCTATTTATGTGTATATTTATATAAGGATTAGGTTAGGAAGAGTTATTCAAGGATTATGTGGTTAATACTTTTAAAAGGATTCACGGATTTCCATGTAAAATCCATAACCTTAAACATAGGGTTTGATGAGTCTCGTGTTACGTTTCACTTAATTTGTTAGTTCGACTTTCTGTGTTGGTTTATTGTCCCCCAAATTAACTTACATAGTGGTTTTAAAGGAATAGAGTTCAGCAAATTACTGGTGCTACAACTGACATGCAACGACGCTCGGGAAATCTTTTACCACCTCCAGCTGATGACCACACTAATAACAGCACTTCTCTGTGGGACAAACCTGTTAGTAAAAGTACCACCAATGTAAGATATCCTGTATTGACCTTATTGTTCTTTGGGTTTATGTTTCTGCAAAATCTATTTTTTTTACCCTAAGACCTTATTGATGGAATTTTTTCTGTCTGATATGTAAGCCTTCGGTTTCATCTTGTGGTGAGATTAAGCATGCTTAGGTCCTCTAAACCGAGTCTGATGGTTTTCAGAGACCATTTTTCATTTCCAGTTACCATGATGAATTTTTTCTTCTCTTATTGCATGTAGATGTTAACGTTTAATGTTGTAATGGTGAAAATTTGTTTCGAGAACGATGGTCATCAGAACTATAGATTGACATTGATTTTACTGATGACTTCTGTTATTTATGACTAGCAGAATCCAACAAACAGCATGAAAGTTTCCCCACCAAATAGTAGTTCTGGGAGATCTGTAGCTCTTCCTGCAGCAGCCTCATGGTAAAATCTTTCTTTGTGCACACATTTCTATCCATATTATATAGGGCAAACTGCATAAAAAATTAAAAATATAACGTATTTTTGTCCAATTCGTATTTTGTATAACATACTTTCAACACCTACATTTCGGTACCTCGAATGTGACGTCTCAAACATTTAGGTACATGGTTTACATCCGAGGATGCATGTTAAATGCAGCATAGTTTGGTTCGATTCCTGTTTTGTGTAACATACTTTGGTCTAGAATTTGAGATATCGGTACCAAAATGAGGGTTTATGTTACACAAAATAGGAATAAGACCAAAATACGCCGCGGTTTCATGCAATTTGCCTTATTATATTTACTGACCCTGTGTTGTGCTACAGGGGAACACGTGTTTCAAATAGCCAACCTATCACAACAAATGTTGCAAGTTTCAAAGGACCATCTAAGCAACAATCTGAATCATGCAGTACTGCACTCTCATCTTCATCAGCAGTAACGAGTCCTTTATCTCATGGAGATGAGATATTAAAGAAACATGGTGAAGAAAAGCACACTTTCCAAGAAGAAGGTAATCCAGTGTCTATGAAAAAAGTTCTGGGCACGGACCATAGAAGAACGGTGTCTGAGACACTCATCACCACTGGACTTCCTTCTTCCATGACCTCAAGCAGCCAACTTTTTACAACTTCACCAAAAGATAAAAACATATCTGGTAATGTGGTACATGATTTCTCAAGTTCTTCAGAGATTTCCAGGCATCATTCAAATTCTGTTCTAGACAAGGACGTAAATGTTGCCGATGAAGGAAGGATTCACAACTTATCTGGCATAGATAAGAATCAAGGATTACAACTTTCTGAGGCAGAGCAATTTGCAGAATCGTTGGCCTCAAATGAAGTAGAAGTCCCTGCCAAACTCGCCGTGGATGTTTCTGTTACAAGAGAACAATCTGATTTAGTATCAAATTTGCAAAATAAAATAGCACAAGTTGCAATTAGTGAAGCAGAAGAAGATTTGCTGTCTTTCAATGATCAGAGGTTCAGGGATACAGAAGTTGTTACACAAACTAGCTATATACAAAATTTGCCTCATTTTTCTTCTCAACATTCATATTTCTCGGCTAATGGCAGTCTAGATCCTCCGTCAGTGGATCAAAATCTTGAGAAGGCTCCCCAACATGCATTTAATAGATACTCATCTACTTTAGTTGGTAATTCTTCTGTAGATATATCTAATGGGCCTTCTAGCTTCCATGGTACTGAAGGGGGTAGAAGGCAAATGGGAATGTTTGAAGAAGCAACAACAGCAAAAGGGGCCCACACTAGTGCCTCGGATTTAGGAGAAAGCAGTATAATATCTAATATCCTGTCGATGGATTTTGACCCTTGGGATGAATCATTAACTTCACCTCAGAACTTGGCTAAATTTTTAGGTGGTAGTGATAAACAACCTGAATCTAATAGAGTTTTAAGTTCAAGGAAAGCACAAAACAGCAACCAGTCAAGGTTCGCATTTGCAAGGCAGGATGAATGCTCAGATCAAGGATCCAATTATGCACCAAATTTAAGTGATTTTGGGAGAGGTCTTGAACATAAGAATTTCAGCCCTGGTTTTGGCGGAAACAATAGTGGTTATTATGACCACAAGCTAAGTAATGGCAACGGTTTCTCTTCTTTTAGCTATGAGGACTCCGATAACTTCGCCACCAATTATTCTCAGATGTCTGAAAATAAGATTTCAGGTATGTTCTGGCAACTTATGATTCACATTTTTGTACTTGTATGAAAATTAGCAAAGAGTTTCTTCTCTAAACCCTAAAATTAATTTTATGTTTCCATGAGTATGAGTATGGTTTTCATAGTTAATCCTTCTAATTTTGGTTAATGTGAACAGGTCCAAGATCACAGGTATCTGCTCCTCCTGGTTTTTCCGGGCCGAACAGAGCTCCGCCTCCAGGCTTCACTTCTCATGAAAGGATGGAACAAGCTTTTGATAATATATCCGGTTAGTTGCTCAATTGCCTATTTCCCTTTCATGTTTATTCATGGAAAAATCCACTCTACTCTGTGGGGTAGAGGTCAAGTCTGCACATCCCCCTCCCCTATATCCGCAATATACTGGGATGGTTTCATTTAATTTATCTTCGTTTCGAATAAACAATTCCGCACATTAATAAAAGGTTATTTTAATTTGTGCTTAATGTAGACTGAAGGGTAAAATAGTCATTTATGTCATTCAGCAGAAGAAACAATCATCACTTTAGCTTAATCCATACAAGGGCTTAAAAACACCTGAACAACCCCTATATATGTCTGTCTCTTCCTAATTGAATATCAATCAAATTTTTTTCAGGGAATCATATGTTCGACACTTCCCCGTTATTAAGAAAAGCACATCAAGCATCAGCCCCTGTAAATATTGGCGGTGTTAGTGATTTCGAGTTTATGGATCCTGCAATTTTGGCAGTTGGTGGTAGAGTTCCCAGTGGACTTAACACCTCCGGGTTAGACATGAAATCAAACTTCCATACACAGCCGAGTTCTTATGAAAATGATGTCAGACTCCAACTTTTGATGCAACGGTCCTTTTCTCAGCAAAACCCTAGATTTACTGAACTAGGAGATGGCTATCCTCAGCAAACGGACTCTTATGGAATCCCTTCACGGATTGTTGAACAACCTCTGCCAAATAATCTTTCCCCTTATCAGCAGACCAATTTCCAGCAGCCAAGGAGTTCCCTCATGTCTAATGGCCACTGGAATGGTTGGAATGAAGTTCAGGGTGGAAATGATATCGCAATTGCAGAGCTCCTCAGAAACGAGAGACTGGGATTTAACAGATATTATTCCGGCCATGAGGATACAAAATTCCAGCTGTCGACTTCAGGTGATCTATATAACAGAACATATGGAATCTGATTCTGCCGTTTGGTATTTCTGAGCTTGTTGGGATTAGAAGGATCGAAGGTTTGCACCCCAGGAATGGCATGATTGACTCTTGATTGGTGAAGGATTGAACCCTGCAAAACAGGGATTCCAGAAACCAGCAGGTGCGGCTTAAATTGTTTGCTGTTCTTGTTTTCTTGATCTCTTTTGCAAGCCAAACAATTATGTGTGTTATGTCATAGGCGAAGGATCGTGTGAGAATGTGAGAAGTTGAGTTAACGGTGACAAGTGGTTATTAACCGTTGATCTCTTTTAATCTCAAGCCCTCCCATGAATTGCGGCTTAGAAGGGAATTGATCTGGTGCATCTCGGTGCATCTTATCTCAATGCATCTCATTCTAATGTGTTGATCTCTTTTAATCTCGAGCCCTCCCATGAATTGCGGCTTAGAAGGGAATTGATCTGGTGCATCTTATCTTAATGCATCTCATCCTAATGTGCGTCCATTTCTCATCCAATGGTTAATAACCACTTGTCACCGTTAACTTTTCAACAGAACCCAACCCTTATGTCATAATGCCTAAATGTCACAATGGATTAATTTATAAGCTTCAAGTGTATAAAGTAGTAAAACCAAACAATTATGTGTTTTATGTAAAAGTATCACGATAAGTTTATAGGATAGTAACCACAAGGGTGGTAGCGTACTGACAAAAGGCCTAGGGGATGTGGTGGGATATCCCATCCACCCGGGTTCGAGTCAAGACGCTGGCATTCTGGGGCCAGACTTAGTCTTAGAAATTTCCAAATTGCCAAGGATGTAGTCTAGGCAAAGCCTAGATGAACCTTATCCAAAAGAAGTTTATAAATTATAAAATATTGGACATCTTTAACATGTTTTTTAGGACAAATTCGAAATGGAACTTTTATTTAGTATTTTTAATGATATTATTGGAGAAAGTGTCATAAAAACTAGAGTCCTATTCAAAGAGGTGTTCAGATGACACTTCTCATAATTGTCTTTTGACAAAACCAATAGGCCATATTATTTCATATTTGTTTTAAAAAACTTGTTAAGATGCTCAAAAACTTTATATAAAGCAGTCTATTACGACACTTAAGCATGTTTTGTGTCCTATAAAACCGATTTTTTTGGGAGAAGTTATAAGTATACTTTTTTCTATGGCAGGCGGAGCAAGTTATGAGATGGAGGATCCTTTTCAGAATTCGAGTGGTGGATTGATAAGCGCGTCAGAATTCCAGGCAATTAATTGTTGTGCTCTTTCTAGCCTCTATATATCGTGAAAATGACCTGCAACTGAATCGTTGAAAAGTCTTTTTTTTTTCCTTCCTTCCTTTTTTTTCCTCTTTTCTTAAAGTTAAATTGTTTGTCTGTGTGATTGCGAAAATACAAGAATTGATGATAATTTTATACAACTTTAAGTTTGAGGCGACTTTTAAATTGAACACACAAACTTCCAAAGATCTGATTATTGTGACAATCGTTAAAATGCATTTCGTTCGTTTGATATAGATGCCATCTTATATGCTTACTTTCTTGAAAATACCTTTTTGCAGTTATTTTCCGTTCCAATCTATTTTGTTGGTATCGTCTATCTGCATATTGAAACGATGGCATGAACTTTCCATGAATGTGGAAACCATCTTTTATTGCATAAAAAACTTGTATTTGGTAACTTATGTTATCCCCAACAAAATTCCAAATCTCCCAACACAGATGGCCTACCCCTCAAACCTCTATATCAAGGATTTTAACATTGATTATATTATTAAAATATTTGAAAAATATTATCTTTCTTTCATCAATAATAGATCAAAACCCAAAAGGGGAAAAAAGATTTTGGAGAGAATTACTTGTGGGGATTTCAAAACATGTTTACCCTTGTTTTAAGATTCAAAGGAAAATCCCAAAATTAAAACAAAATGCAAGAAAGAGATGATGGGGTTTTATTGGAGGTAACACAGATCTGTGGAGAGAGAAGATTAGTGAGGATGTAGCAGGTTTGATATGGAGGGCAAATCAGCGGGGTTAGGGTGGTTCAATGGCAGATATATATGTGGAAACGAGGAGGGCGGTGGTGGTGGTCGCAACTATGCAGAAAATTGGAAGGATTGTGATGTGCGGGTACTTGGAGGTGGTCACGAACAAAGAGGGAGTAAGCATGGGATTGGTGCTTCATTGAACGGAGAAGGAAGGGGATTGTTAACAGGGCGCATGAGTCGTTGTGAGTGGAGGAAAGTAGTAGGTTTGCAAGTCTAGTTAGTTGTGTTTAGGAGAGAAGCTTGTACTGTGAGTCCGTGACCTGACAAGTTGTAACTGGGAAAAATGTTCGTTCCTATTAATGTTGGTCCTGACAAGGTTCCAGGAGGATCCATACTATCAATATTATGTCATATATTCACAATTTTGGTCCCTAACATTTTATATGTAAATAAATAAACATGTATATTATATAATTATATATGAATGAGAGTAGACTTTTAAAAAATGACATCATATTGTTAAAGATCCAAAACGCCCCTCGTCAAGGGACTAATTCTGTTTTTGCAAACCACAATGGTCATACTATAATTTTGACACTGAAGGGACCAAAAATGTTATAAGCAGCGAACAACAGAGACTGAGTTTGTAGTTTACTCGTATTTTTATAACCAACTTTAATCACGGGTAAGTTATGACTACATACATTTACCTAATAGTGAATGCATATAATCTTTTTTTTTTGGTAGATCTTATAATTTTCAAAATATTGTAATTTTGTTTGGCTTTATGTATTTTCTATCTATGGTAATTTAAGTATTTAACTTGTAATTTATAGTGCTTGCTATTGTATAAAATTTTAAAGTAAAAATTTGAATAAAATCAATGATATGTAAAACTAATAAGATGTATGCAATAAAAAATGTACATATTCTTTACAAAAAAAAGTCGCACCAAATTAAGGTCTTATTAGCCAACTATAAGCTAACTTATGTTTTAAGTCTATAGTTTGTTGTTTATAAGCCAACTTTATAAAACGTGTAGGTGTAATTCATAGGCAAAAGATCCTATAAAAAACTAATGGTAAGAAGCGTAAGAAGTGGATCTAAAACATTGATCACTTTTAATCTCATGTCCTCCCTTGAATCGCGGTGTTTTAAGGAAAACGTCTCCCAATTTGCATTAGAAGCTTTTGATTGTGAAGGGTCCTAACTCAGAAGCTTCTAAGCATTCTGTTCAGAGCTTTTGAGCCTTTTGACTTAAAGCTTCCAAGTCAAACTTCTGATCCATTCTAGTTGCATGTTAATTGTCTAAAACCTCATAACCATGATCTTCCTTATAAGTAAACGATTAATCTTGTGCATATAAATACACAAGTTTTTGTGTCTTGAGATTAGAGTGAATTATTGAATTATCCAACTACCTATTTCGTGCAACCTAAAGCATAAATGGTCGAAATATTGTATTTGGAAAGTGCAATACGTACACGATCCAACAAATTATCCAAATGATTGTAACCAAGAAACTCAGATTCTTCAACAGAATATTAAGAACATGATTAATAAAAGAAAAATAAAATTAAGAGCTTATTGAAATGTTACTTGAAGTAATGTTAAAAAAAAACTATTTAGAAAAAAAGATATATACCACGTCCCATTGACAAAGAGGGCGATGCTAAAGTTTGAACATGACATAACACGTATGGATTGTGGGTTGGGTTCCGATTAGAAGTTGAGGTTAATGTGAGAAGTTTGAGAAATGGTTATCAATCATTGGATGAAAAGTGAATGCACATTACAATGAGATGCACCGAGAAGTACTCAATCATTTCGTTCTATTTTGAAAATGTAAGGACTAAAAGTGTTACTTTCAAGAAACCACAAGAACTAAATTTGTAGTTTATATTATGATAACATGCATATTTTTCTAGGGGGTAATCGTGAATTTCTGAAACGGCTCTTCTAGCAATGAAAAGATAATATTTATTTGTGAATAAGTAGTTACATGATCTTTTATATTTGTAATGGCCTATTTAAAGTTTGAAATTAGAGATGATAAACAACCCTCTGCATTCCATAGATACTTGATATCCGAATCTAGCTTGATCAGAGAATTCCCAAGTTGACAGAGGTTGGGGACGATGATGGGGATGGAGAATCTCCAAATTTATAAACCGGGGATGTGGCCAGAATAGGGATTCCCTTCATCCATGATCTCAAGCGTTAGTTATACATTTTTGTAGATGTACACACATATACCCCTAAGCATTGGTTATACATTTTTATATATACACACCCAAGCATTAGTTATACATTTTATGTACACATATATGTATACTAAAATATCAATAAAATGAGAAGCCCATTGTGCATATATAATGTATGAGTAAAACCGACCTTCCTCGATGAAAACTTGTATACGAAATTACATTATTGATCATTTGGTTGTTTGCATGAAACTTTTGTTGATATAACAACGTGCTTATATAAAATTTCAATTACTAATTGATATATTTGTGCTTGAACAACGTTTTTTTGATGTTACATTTTTACAAATGTAACAACTAATTAAAATTGGTTGATTAGTATTTTAGTATTACACGTTGTTTGAAGTTGACTTATACACATACATACATACAAATACATCGTCTTTGAAAAAGGGAATAGACGATATTGCGAAAATACAATATGTAGGTCTTGGTTCAACCCCCTAGCGGCTAAACTTAACCATTGAGTAAGCGAACAATGCCCCTCCTCTCCTCAATTGGTGTTCTTGAAAACGGGTTTGTTATAGGGTTAATTAGGATTGTTGATAATCAACATTGTGCCATATATATAAAGACATGTACAACATTATATTATGTAGAAATGAAAAAATCTATATTCCCCAATTGAGATACTTGTTCCCCTAGGGTGCGTTTGGTACGCAGACAGGATAGGACATGACGGGACAGAACAGTTGTTCAGCGTTTGGTAGGACTGGACAGAACAATACTGATTAAATGACCATTTTACTCATGGTGACATTTTTAGCGTTTTTTTTACCTAATAGTTGATCTAAATGAAAATTAACAAAAAGCAAAAAACTTCAATCTATGTATCAACAAAACTATAATCAAGTATATAATCAAAAATCATAACTTGCAAAATAAATAGTAGCAATATACATTATTAGGTGTATTTTCGATCGAGTTTCGGGTATGAAATGTTGTCCTCGAAAATCAAAATTAGGTGTGAAGTATTTCGGACCATGTCGTTTTCGGATTTAATCGGGTTCACGTTTAGATTTTAACAGTATATATTTTTCTTTTTTTTTCCACCAAATTAGTAAAAAATAGAAATAGTGTGCAACAAAAATTTAAAGATGTATATATATATATATATATATATTAAGTAAGAAAATTTAAATAAAAAAATATCTAATGGAAAATTTACTCCTATATTAGATGTAATGACTATAAATTTAATCTTAACATTTCATTTTACATGCTTAATCATTAAAAATTAAAATTAATTCAAACTCCAAAATTCAAATTTCAAATGTTAAAAATTAAATTAAACATTTAAACTAATAAAAATAAGTTCAGATCTCAAAGATCTACATAAAACAGTTACAAAAAATATTATAAAAGGTTTTATTCGGCTTTCGGGTGAGTTCGGGTAATGGGTATAGAGACCCTACCTAAACCGAGTAACTTGTCGTAAAGTTGGATTTCGAAGATTGATAGTTTGAGTTATGCGGGTCAGGTAGATTCGATGATTTTTTTAATCAGATTTTTGGTTTTTCGGATTTGGTCGAGTTTTGTTCACCCCTAAGTATGAGGCAATTATAAAGAAAGAGAAAACCAATCTGTATTTTGAGGGGTATAATGGTATATCTGACTATGTTATACTTAGTTCCAGGGGGTAGGATGAGACAGACTTGTCACACTCTTGTTCTACCTAGTTCTAGACTTCTGGTGTATCCCACATAGATGCCTGCCAAACATGGGACAAACTTGTTCTGTCATGTTCTGTCCCATCCTGTCCTGCGTACCAAACGCACCCCTAAGGAGATGAGGATCCCCCTGTTTTCCAATAAGGATGGAATGAAATCTTGTTTTCCGACAGCGATGCAGATTGAGGATTGAGAATGGGGATTCCTGATACCCTCGATCCAGTTATCATCTGGTACTTGATATATATATATANATTTATACAAGAACACCCTTAATTTAAAGGAAACAAATGAATTAATCAGAATCACATATGATGTAGGCTCATGTGGGTCATATATATTAAAATATCATATATGATTCAAGTTGGTCATTCATTTTATATATATAATAATTATTTTATAATCAATTAACATGCATATTTTATTCTCTGTGTAATCTTTATTTGTTTATATAAGAAAGAAATAACTAAAAATGCATGCAACAGACATAAAATGTGATAATTTCGATTTATTTATTTTAATTGTGTTGATAAGTCTTATATATATTTGAATTTAATCTCTAACATGTCAAAATAACATCTTTAGTTAGAGTTGAATGAGTTAAAAGTGGTTCAAATAACATGTAATTAATAATCATTATGTTTCTTATTTTAACAATGCAATTATGGAACACCATAATATATATAAAATTCAACAAAATAACAAAAATAATGTTGATGGGTCATCATCTACTCAACCCGATTCATTTCAACCCACTAATTAAAGTTATACATTTTAACTCAAACCCTTTTAAAACCTAATTAATTAGCATCTATATATAATTACATCTAAACCAATTTCATTTATTTATTTTAATTAAAGTTAATTAAGAGCCAATTGAAGAAAAAACAATATTAAAAGGGTACCAAAAAGATCTTTAGGTCAACATAGTAATCCTTGTTGAACGATCTAGCTAACCACACATGCAAGACCTCCCATGTTAAACAAGACACGTTCATTTTTCAAAAACCATACAAAACACACACTCTTGTGTCACCATGCTTTACCACAAAACACCCCC
>LUCG01287814.1:0-11109 GCA_001633085.1 Carthamus tinctorius
AACGTTGAGTTTTATATTTAATTTCCGCTGCGTTAGATCACTGGGTTTTGCTATTATTATTATCTGTTGGGATTTTGGGGCGTTACAACTACCATGAAGAAAAGGGTCCGTCAGTAACCTTTGGTGGAAATAGTAAAGGCCAAACCCGTGGTTATGGCACTCTAACCAATGGAGTAACTACTTTCAAGAGAGTTTCTTATGTTGAAGGACTGGTGCATAATCTACTCAGTATCAGTCAACTGTGTGATAAAGATCACAAAGTTTCTTTCTCTAAGAAACAGTGCAAAGTCAAAAACAAACACAAGAAAGTCATTCTCACTGGTGCACGAAGATTCGATGTTTATACTATAGACATGAATACTTCTACTGATAATGTTTGTTTTGTGTCTCGTGCTTCATCTGACATGAATTGGCTTTAGCATTAGAGTCTCTCTCATCTCAACTTCAAAATGCTGAATCAACTCTCCATCAACAAACTAGTCACTGGTCTCCCTGATCATCACTTTACAAAGGTGTCTCTTTGTTCAGCATGTGAAAAGGGAAAACAAACAAGAGCTAGTTTTAAGTCAAAACAAATCTCTTCAATGAGCTCTCCTCTTCAACTTCTCCACATGGATCTCTTTGACCTGTAAACGTCCAATATATTGCTGGAAAGAAATATACTCTTGTTATTGTTGATGAATACTCCAGGTACACTTGGTTCTTCTTTCTAAGATCCAAAAGTGATACTCCTGAAGAAATCATTCTCTTTGTTAAAAAATTGGAGAAACTCAACAACCCCAATGTTCGTTCGATAAGAAGCGACCATGGTACTGGATTAAAAAACAGCACCCTGGAAACCTTCTTTGAAGATAAATGGATCTCTCAAAACTTCTCTGCAGTCAGAACTCCGCAGCAAAATGGAGTCGCTGAACGAAGGAACAAGACCTTGATTAAAGCTGCTAGATCAATGCTCAATGAAGCTAATCTGGCTACACAATTCTAGGCTGAAGCTGTAAACACAGCATGCTACACTCAGAACAGATCGCTGATAGTCAAACGCTTCAAGAAGACTACCTATGAATTATTTCATGACAGAAAGCCTTCCATCGAATACTTTCACATCTTTGGTTGTAACTACTACAATTGGAACAACAAAGATAATCTTGGAAAGTTCGATTCAAAATCCCATGATGGGATCTTTCTCGGATATTCGTCTATCTCCAGGGCATACGGTGTGTTCAACAAACGGCGACAAACCATTGAAGAAACAATTCATGTTCGTTTTGATGAATCTGGACCTTCTTATCCACACTCTTGTGATAATGAAGAAATCAATCATTGGGTTGACTCTTATTTTGAAGTCCCTAATCCTCCTATTGCTGATCCATCTCCGTCAACGAACATCCCTGATGGCTTTGAAGATCACTCTACGGGACCAACAGATCCTGGTCCCTCAGTAATCAATGCTGTACCCATCTCTCAGGTTGCCCCTACAATCTCTGAAACTGAAAGTCCCTCAAGCAGTGAAGACTTGGTCACTCAACATCAGTCTGAATCTGCTCCTCAACAAAATCTTCTCACTAATCCATCAATCCATGAAGCCTCGTCTTCAGAAATTGAGCTACCTCAAGCTGAACCTCAGCCTCCTGCTCTTCGATGGACCATAAATCGTACTATTGATCAGATACTTGGAAATCTTGGTTTAGGTGTAAAAACTTGTCTTCAATCAGGTAATATCTGCCTTTTTATTAACTTTATTTTAGAAATTGAACGTAAGAAAATAGATGATGCACTTCTTGACCTTCATTGGGTCACTGCCATGCAAGAAGAACTCGCAGAGTTCATCAGAAACAATGTCTGGACACTTGTATCTAGACCTCCCAAACAGACTGTTATTGGAACCAAATGGATTCTCCATAACAAGTTTGATGAACATGGCACTGTTACCTGCAACAAGGATAGACTTGTTGCTCAGGGATACCAACAGGAAGAGGGCACCGACTATGATGAGACTTTTGCCCCTGTGGCTAGACTCGAAGCAATTCGACTCTTTCTAGCCTTTACTGCCCATAAAAACTTTCAAGTTTTTCAAATAGATGTCAAAAGTGCATTCCTAAATGGAAAGCTCTCTGAAGAAGTCTATGTTGCTCAACCTCCAGGCTTCGCTGATCCTAAGTACCCTGATCACGTTTACAAGTTAAACAAGGCTCTCTATGGGTTAAAATAGGCCCCTCGTGCCTGGTATGATACTCTGTCAACCTTTCTCTTACAAGAATAAGTACTGAAAGAACTATACATAGATTGTCCCTAACTAAATTCATCTTCAATTTTTACATGTACGGGATCATTCTTTTCTTCATCTGCCATTCGTTGCTTAAGGATGTCTCTGATTGCTTGTCCGAAGGCATAGGATTCCTCTTGGATAGGTTCTATTGAAGTGAAGAGAACGTCGATGAGATGATCAGAGGGGGCAATGGGCAGTTCTTCAAATCGCTGTAAACGGAGAAGCATGTGTTTGTCTGGGTAGCACAGTCCGTGGACAAGTTCTTTGATCACTTGCCTTGCATGAAGAGATACGCCTTCAGGAAGAGATAGATCTAGCATGGAGATATCAGCGTATGTGTAGGGGATGGATCCATGAGCGTTGTAGTAGGGGGTAAACCTCATTATAGAGCTTCCACTGGATCGGCGAGGAGGTGGTCGAGCACGTGCAGGAGGAGGCTGAATCAGGGAATCAAGGATATCGATTGATCTTCTTAGTCTTGCAATGAGTCTACTGATTGTTTCTTCTACCTGAGCCTTGTACTTTGGATTGGCTTTAGGCAAGAAACCCCTGATTTCAGTCCATTCTGATAAGTTATATCTATCTAATTTATCCAGAGTGTGCTTAACCTCCTTGACATCAGGTCTCTTAACAGAGATGAAGATGGTTCTAGGATAATTACCTCGTTTCCTGGTCTTTGCCAATGCGATCCCTACGATTGGAGAACCGTGCTTTCTGAGGTGTAAGTGATTTCTGCACCACCTTTTCTCCTCATCCTCTTCCTCCAACTGCTGCTTACTCTTTTGCTTGGCAAAAACATTGAGTGTAGCCTTCTGAGCTAGTATAGGATCCGCATGGATCTCATCATCTTCCTTGACGTATTTGGCAGCGAGCTTCTTTGCGGCTTGAGTAGTGAGAAAAGCTTCTTTACTCTTCCGTTCTTGTTCTTCTTGTGCTCGCATGCCTTCTTCATATTCCTCAGGGGTAAGGTAGGCTCGTATGCCTTCTTTATATTCCTCAGGGGTAAGGTAGGCAAACTCAGAGTCACAAAAGGTACGAAGAGGAATTTTTGCTTGTGTACTCTCGAGTTTCATTGTCAGAGATGTTTATTAGATGATAGGATTAATTTTCTCTTTTACATATTGGAGAATTTGAGGGGGATGACTTGGGTGAGGAAGGAGGGGTTGAAAAGGAGTCAAAAGATGAAATATTTTCATCATTCTGTTGTGGGTTGCAGTGGGAAGGTGATGGTTGAGAGGTAGAGGGTTGAGAGGTTGAAGGATTGAAGGTATTTAATGGTGTAGGTTCAAAGGGTGTGGGATTAGTATTTAAGGGAGGCATGTCAAAGATAAGGTCATTGATTGCTGCTCGGGTTCTAGCAAAGATGCTATTTTCCATGAGATGAATGATGTCTAGAGCAACAGTCCCTGATTTGACTTTTGATTTGTCATAATTCGAAATGTGGGTATTAGAGGTTTGAGGGGTATCAGGTTGCTGGTAGGGAATGATGTCTAGTATAGGTTTTGGTGAGGAGTCTGATGAAGTGTCAGATAGGGTGATGGTTTCAGGTTGAGGCTTAGATTTGTTTAGAATGGTGGAGATGGGTAGATGGTCAGAATCAGATAGAGGGGATGGAGGGTTAAGGTGTGTTGACTTACCCGGAGTCTCCCCTTTAGGATATGAACCCCCTGAAGCTTCATTACCCGCTTCAGGGGTCTTGGAGATGGATGCTTCGGTTGCTGATTTCGATGGAACGTTTTGTATGATGAAAAGGTCATCTTCTTCGTTGACATCATCATCGTCGTCATCACCAGCATCGACACCCTCTTTACAGGGGTTGTCATATGCTTCTTCTTGTTCTTCCTCATCTTCTTCCTCGACATCAGTCGGTTCTTCCCTTAGCTGCCAATTGGATGAAGGACTGTAAGCAGGAGGAGAAGGAGGGACAACCTGTTGTTGTTGAGGTTGGTGCTGCTGCTGTTGTCTCTCCCCCTCAGCAAGTGCTTTCTGCTGTAAGAAGGCATTTGATGAGATACACTGCTGCAGTAGGGAGGCCATGCTCCTTTGGATGGCTGCATTTGAGGTCATTGAGGCAGCAATGGACTCCAGCAGCGACCTGTCGTCGGTGCTGAATGAAGGTGCTGGAGGAGCGGTTGAAGCAGCAAGAAGAGAGATTGCATGAGAAAGTTCGACTACTTTCTCATTCATGGCCCGTAGCCCGGACTCCTGTGCATCTAGACGTCTCACCACTTCATGCTGGAAAGTGGTGAGGGAGGAGTTTCCTGCAGAAATGGCAGATTGGATGCTAGAAAGAGTTGTCACTGCAGATCTTTGAGGGGATCTAACAGGGAGGAGGAAGCGCCAGTGATGGTAGATACCTTCTCCTGGACAGTATCCAGGGAAGGTATGTTGATGAAGAGACCGCTTTGATATGAGGAGGCGGCAGAGGTGTTCTCTCTAGCTTCAGCATCAGCTAGAGCGGGTTTTGAAGCAGCCAGTTCTTCTGCTGCAGCTTAAAGCCTAGCAGCTTCATCAGTGATATGCTATTGAAGGGATGCTTCAGCATCCTGTTGCACTTTCTCAGCTGTAGCGCGCCTGTTCTCAGCCTCACTTAACTGACATTCAGGGTCAGTGAGTTGGAAGTCATCAAAGGTTGAGGCATCAAGATTGATGCGATCAACATGATGAGGCGTCGAAAATGAACCTGTAGATACACGAGTAGCCAAGTGAGCACTAGAAGACTCATTGTCTTTCATAGAAGAAGTAATGGTAAGTTTGTTAGAGTTACCTAAGGCCAGGATGGCATTAGAGGGATTGCCATCCTTGTTTACTGGGATCTGGGAGTAGATGCCCCAGGTTCATTTACAGTGGAAACTCCACCTATGGTTTTAGAAGAGATAGATAAGGAGGATGGTCTAGAGAAAATATCAGGGAGAGTAAGTGTTCGTTTCTTACCAGAGGGAGCCTCCTGAAATTTCTTAGAAGCTTTGCCCTTTTTGATGGCAACGTGCTTCTGACGCTTCTGCTGGGGAGAAGAGGTGACAGAGGAATGAGGGGGTCGCTTGTGCGACGCAGGTTGTGCAGCTAGGGAAGTTAGTGAAGGGTTAGTCACTGACATAACATGCGAAGGAGAAGAAGGAGGTTGAGAAGAGATAGGGATAGCAAGTATACCTGACGTCTTCTTGAATTTCTTAGGACGTTCAACAGAGGCAGAGTCTTTCTCTGCGGGAATCACCAGGACTTTACTGAGTTTAACATCAGTGTCTTGATGCGCATGGTCCAGTGCTTTTACCCCGATGACAGGGTTCTTGTCGTTATCCTTATCAACAAAAGGATAGTCCTCTTTCTTGTGCAGAGCGACTATTGCTGAGAAGAATATGGGGTAGGCAACATTGTTGGTCCTGCGTTCATCCTTGACGCGTTTCAGCATGTCGTTAAAGATAGCCTGACCGTAGTCAAACATCCCGTTCTTAATGGCAGAGAAGGCCATCTGCGTGGTTGTCCAGGAAGCTTGATCAGTGCTTCCAGCCTTGCCCTTGAGGCATTGGATGAATGTGCCCCAGATGTAGCTGAAAGTGGCATTGAGCCACGTCTTCTTGATTGTGGAGGGGTTCTTGATTGGCTCGCCGTCCTTGTTTCTCGGTCAGTTTATCTTGTTTTCATCGAAGAACACGACGAGCTTTGCCTTGGTTGGAGGTTCAGGATATTTCTTGTATGAAGTGATGTCCAGTGCTTTCCTCAATGCACTGACACCAAAACACAGAACCTCCTCATTGAGGCGAAATTTGATCATGTCTCGAAGATTTCCATTTGAGTCCCTTTCTTTGACAGCCTTGGCAGTAGTCCATAGGGAGATGAGAATATCCCTGTTGAGTGGGATATCTAGACTAAAAGTAGTCTTCAGGGGGCAGGTTACAAGGAAATCCCTGGCATGTGAGAGATGTTCCTTGCCTCTGGGCAGGTTGAAGAGGCCAAGGAAGTTGTTGGACTTCCATTCAACCTTGCTATTAGCCATGACCTGAGGGAGTTCAGCAATGGCCTTGGCAGGAGAAACCTCGTTGGCGTTCAGGTTCAGTTGCTCATCAGTGATTTGAGCAACAACTTTAGTAGTGACCTCAGAAGAAGAAGCCATCTGCAGGGAATATGAGAAAAACATATACAAGGATGATTAAAAAACCTAAATATGTGTTTCTTCTTCATTTTTAAACAAGTGTTGAGTTTTGTCCAAAAATGGTGAAGTCCTTTTACACAGAATATATTAGATACTTGAATCACAAAAGAAATGTGATTTAAGTAGTAAAAAGACAAAAATGAAGTTTGATGGTGAATATCAAACACATTTTAAGTGTTTAATCTCAAAAGAAATGAGAGAAACCACCTTTTTTGAATGTTTTAACAAAACTTATTAGGTTTTAGTTATCCAAACAAGATCAAACGGAGTGATCTTGTTGCTTGTTCAAAGAAGAAGTTGTGCAATGTGGGTTCTTTTTTAAACTAAGAATCAAACCCAAAAGCAGATTAGATGATTATAGTGAAGATCTTACCATAAAGGATGAGTGTGTGAAGGAAGTGTGTGTTCTTGGTGTTCTTGAGTAATCTGGGAGAGAAAAGTATTCTTGCCTTTGAATGCTTGATTGCTTTGAGAGATTTTAGTGAGCGTAAAGAGTGTGGAGGAAGGAAATGGAGGTATTTATACCTCTTGGAGTAGAGAGAGAAAGGTATAAGAGAGAAATGGGAGGCTAAATTAAAACGTAATGATGAAAAAGTAGGTTCACGCGCTTACATGCGCCTGACACACGTAGTGGGGAACAGTAACCATCCCATACGTGTTATATCGTGCCAAACGATTACTTTTCAAAAATCATTATTTTAATGAAATACGTTTCCTCTTTCATGATTGAGTGAGATCTCTTAAAATAAGAGAACTTATCAATAAGTGTCATTTTGGGAAAAGTTCTCTTATCACATTAAATGTGATAAGGTTTGAGAGATCAGGGACTTACCTGGATAGATTTATCAGGGAGAGGAGGTGATCAGTGAGAGACAGGTCACTGAACTATCATTTTAAGATCACTGAATATAGTTGCTCGCTGATGAAATTTATTCATCAGTGTTCAACATTCCCAGCTCGCTAATCAACATGTTAAATCTTGTTACATCCAAGGGTTTTGTAAAAAGATCAGCGAGTTGATATTCAGTAGGTACAAAATGAAGTTCAATATCACCGTTCATTACATGATTCCTGATAAAGTGACATGTTATCTCGATGTGCTTGGTTTTGGAGTGTAAGACTGGATTGTTGGCAATGTCAATTGCTGAAGTATTATCACAGTAGATAGGAATTTTAGATAGCTGAATGTCATAGTCCAAGAGTTGATTTCTCATTCAAAGGACTTGAGCACAACAACTACCTGCAACAACATATTCAGCTTCTGCAGTTGAGGTGGACACAGAGTTCTCGTTTTTGCTTGTCCAACTTACTAACTTACCACCTAGTAGCTGACAGCCACCAGTGGTGCTTTTTCTATCCAATTTACATACTGCAAAATCACTATCAGAATAAGAAGTTAGATCGAACCCTGAGTCTTTGGAGTACCAAAGACCCAGATTGGGTGTACCCTTCATGTACCTGAAGATTCGTTTTACAGCGGTCAGATGAGAATCTTTGGGTTCAACCTGATAACGAGCACATAAACAAGTAGCATACATGATATCAGGTCGGCTTGCTATAAGGTACAACAGGGAGACTATCATTCCTCGATACAGGGTCACATTGACAGGCTTTCCATTTGGATCTTTGTCAAGTGTGAGAGGGGGAGCCATAGGAGTTTTCATAAGAGTACAAGATGTAAAATCAAACTTTTTCAACATATCAAGTACATACTTACCTTGATTTATGAAAACACCCTTTTCAGATTGCTTAATCTGAAGACCTAGAAAATATGTTAGTTCACCCATCATTAACATTTTATATTCAACTTTCATGAGTAATTCGAACTTTTTACACATTTTAGGATTGGTTGTTCCAAAAATAATGTCATCGACATAAATTTGGACAAGAATGAAATGACCTTTATGTTTCTTTAGAAATAGGGTGCTATCAATCTTACCACGCTCAAAGCCTTTAGATAAGAGAAAGGTTGACAAAGCATCATACCAGGTACGAGGGGTCTGTTTTAACCCATAGAGAGCCTTGTTTAACTTGTAAATGTGATCAGGGAACTTAGGATCAACGAACCCTGGAGGTTGAGTGACATAGACTTCTTTAGAGAGCTTTCCATTTAGGAATGCACTTTTGACATCCATTTGAAAAACTTGAAATTTTTTATGGGCAGCAAAGGCTAGAAAGAGTCGAATTGCTTCGAGTCTAGCCACAGGGGCAAAAGTCTCATCGTAGTCTATGCCCTCTTCCTGTCGGTATCCCTGAGCAACAAGTCTAGCCTTGTTGCGGGTAACAGTGCCATGTTCATCAAACTTGTTACGGAAAATCCCTTTGGTTCCAATAACAGTCCATTTGGGAGGTCTAGATACAAGTATCCAAACATTGTTTCTGATGAACTCTGTGAGTTCTTCTTGCATGGCAGTGACCCAGTGAGGGTCAAGAAGAGCATCATCTATTTTCTTGGGTTTAATTTCTGAAATGAAATTAACAAACAGGCAGATATTACCTGATTGATGATGAGTTTTGACACCTAAACCAAGATTTCCAAGTATTTGATCAATAGGATGACTTCTGGTTCATCGGAGAGCAGGAGGCTGAGGTTCAGCTTGAGATAGCTCAATTTCTGAAGGCGAGGCTTTAGGGATTGATGGATCATTAAGAAGATTTTGTTGAGGAGCAGATTCAGACTGATTTTGAGTGACCAAGTCTTCACTGGTTGAGGGACTTTCAGTTTCAGAGATCGTAGGGGCAAGATGAAAGATAGGTACAACATTGATCACTGAGGGACCAGGATCTATTGGTGGCATAGAGTGATCTTCGAAGCCATCAGGGATGTTCGTTGAAGGAGATAGATCAACAATAGGAGGATCAGGGAATTCAAAATAAAAGTCAGCCCACTGATTGATTTCTTCATTATCATAAGAGTGTGGATTAAAAGGTCCTGATTCATCAAAATGAACATGAATTGTTTCTTCAATGGTTTGTCGTCATTTGTTGAACACACGGTATGCCCTGGAGATAGAGGAATATCCGAGAAAGATCCCACCATTGGATTTTGAATCGAACTTTCCGAGAGTATCTTTGTTGTTCCAAATGTAGCAGTTACAACCAAACATGTGAAAGTATTGGATGAAGGCTTTCTGTCATGAAATAATTCATAGGCAGTCTTCAAAGAAGGTTTCTAGGGTGCTGCTTTTGAATTCAGTACCATGGTTGCTTCTTATAGAATATGAACTGTGAGGTTGTCGAATTTTTCCATATTCTTAACAAAGATAATGATTTCTTCAGGAGTATCACTTTTGGATCTTAGAAAGAAGACCCAAATATACCTGGAGTGTTCATCAATAATAACAACAATATATTTCTTTCCAGCAATAGATTGGACATTTTACATGTCCAAAGAGATCCATGTGGAGAAGTTGAAGAGGAGAGCTCACTGAAGAGAAGCACGCGACACGAAACAAACATTATTAGTAGAAGAATTCATGTCTATAGTATAAACATCGAATCTTCGTGCACCAGTGAGAATGACTTTCTTGTGTTTGTTTTTGACTTTGCACTATTTCTTAGAGAAAGAAACTTTGTGATCTTTATCATACAATTGACTGATACTGAGTAGATTGTGCACCAGTCCTTCAACATAAGCAACTCTCTTGAAAGTAGTTACTCCATTGGTTAGAGTGCCATAACCATGGGTTTGGCCTTTACCATTTCCACCAAAGGTCCCTGTAGGACCCTTTTCTTCATGGTAGTCAGAGAGGACAGATTTTGATCCAGTCATATGTCTTGACCCTCCACTGTCCAGGTACCAGATGCCCTTATCCTGTAAAATATGAGAGTTTAAGTATTCTTTAGTACCCACACGACCATGGGTCCAACAGTGTTAGTAGGCATGGTGGAGTTAGTGACAGCCTGAACCGAGTTATCAGTTCTAGTGGGTGGAGTCTTAACTGAAGTTTCAGTTATGACAACCTTCTTTCATTTCTCTGATTTAACAGTCTTAGGAGTTTTCTTTACCTTGGCTAATTTTTCAGCTTTGGTAGCATCATGACACTTACTCGCAATATGGTCATTTAATCCACAGTGATAGCATTTGCGATAAAGGAAGTGCTTGGTGGGGTCCTTAAAGTCTTTATACTTTAGGTGAGCAGGACCAGAACCAAGAATTCCTTCAGCATTAGAGAGACGAGGAATAGGTTTCTTCTCCTTAACTTTGGTTTTGAGGTCAACTTTTAGCCTAGGGGTTGGATTTTGAGAATTTCGTTTTCCCTTTGAGACTGATCATCCACCACCTAAAACCTTAGAATTCTTTTTCTTTGGGATCTTGGTCTTTGAAGGATGATCAGTCTTAGTTTTCATTCAGTGTATGTGTTAGAGGAAAAGCATTGATGATCGTTTGGATCAGGGATGCAGGAAATGAACATTCGAAATTTAAGCATGGAAAGATCAGGTTTAGGATAGTCCCTGGAGAATCCAAGGTCTGTTCTGATTTTTCCAGACCTCCCTAAAGCAAGAATTTCATCAACTTTTTCAGAGGCGTCACTCCATCCTTTGATGGTGACTTTTTCAGCGTTTAGCTCAGCTAGAGCTTTTTCTCGCTCAACTATAGCCTGTTGATGTGGTATATATATATATATAATAATTTTACCAAGTTTTACCCTTAATCAATTACCCTACTAAACTACCACACTCTCAGGCAAGC
>LUCG01287968.1:0-11558 GCA_001633085.1 Carthamus tinctorius
GTCCTCACGTTCACAACCAAAAAGTGGTTTACATTTGAACTTTCCTCTATATATATAACCCTAAATCCAATCGGAAAAAGTAAAACATGTATATATACCTTGCGGCGGACGGTGAGGATGCAACGGCCAGAGGGATCCATGAGGAGGAGCTCTCCGGCGTCATGGGTGTCGGAACCGTATGAATCGACTCGGAAGACGACTTTGAAGCCATCACTGGCGAAAAACAGATTCGTTTTCATCACAAGTAGATGCTTTTCTTTTCCGTATACAAATCGCCAGTGATTTATAACTTTTATCGTATAATGAAGGCGGAACAATTTTTTTTGATGATAACTACTTAAGTTGTGGTTGGCAAAAATAAGATAAGCTTATAAGCTAGTACATGTTTTGATGGAACATAAGCTAACTTTTTAGAAGCTTTTTGTAGTTTTTTTCCAATTATACACTTATTAATATTAGTTATTATACCCCAAGATACCTTTTGATGATTTTACATACTCATAAGCTAGTTTTTACCAAACATAATTTATTCATAAGCTAGCTTATTAGCTACTAACTAGCTTATTAGTCTAAAAGCTAGCTTATCAGCTATCAGCTATCAACTAGCTTATCAGCTAGTTTGCCAAACACAACCTTAATATCTTCCCAACTGTTTTTCTAGACCATTCTCCAAGGCCCTTGGGAATTTCTAGATTGTTCTCTAAGGCCCCTCGAATTTTCTAGATTGTTCTGGGAGGCCCTTGTGAGAAATTGTTCATGTTCAAGATGGTTGACAAAAACAAAACAAAGACAAGTGCTTTTAACATCCTAAAATCGTTTTTCAATTCTTTGAACAACCCACATATAATTTCTTTTCAAAAACACATTTAACGATTACTAAGCTCTATAAAACAAAATGAGAATTCTTATTGTGGAAGAATCTGTAAAGTAAAGCAAAAGCTGCTGCTTTATTTTCATTTGATCCATCAGCTCAGCGATGTCTGTTGTGGTTGCTCCCGGGCCTAATATTTCGTACTTGCTGCTGCTGCTGCTGCTGTTTCGGCTTCGGCAGATCATGCAGCTCCATAACTTGTATCGTCCGCTGCTTCTTCACTGTTCAAAACAAACAACAAGATTTTATTCTAAAAGAGTTCTTGACAAGAGAAGGACCAAAACCCCGATTTAAGCGATTCAAGATGTTCTAGAAAGCCAACACATAGATCTACAATCTTCATGTGTTTTTGCAAATTCAGCGTGCATTTGGGCTAAAACTGAAGTCGAAATCAAAATAATTAACCGGCTAAGTTATCACTTAACTATCAGTGGAAGAAAAAACAAACAGTCTGAATTGTCTTATGACCAAATCAGGCATAAGTGGCAATTAAGTGCTTGTTTTGAAAAAACAAACACTACCATAGTTTGTTAGACTTTTAATATAATACAAGGTATGAACTTAGTCTTGGCAAACAACAGGCCATTCAAAATGTGGAACCCATTATATTACTCTCCAATTTTAGACCCCTTTGAGGAAAGGATAGAATAACAATCACATGTATAGTTGAAAGAAGAAAACACAAACCGTTCTCTGCTTGTTGATACCGTTCTTGGAGCTTTCTCTTAGTTGCTTCAAATTTGTCTTGAGCCGTTGCCTCACCTTTGGCCCTCGGGTTCTGTTTGTTCGATAAAAAAGGACAGTTAGCAGCATAATAAATAACAAGTTCACTTTTTTTTTTTTTTTACAGAGTCTTGATTCAAACATTAAAGGAAAGGAATGGAAAGTTTTCTTCTACTCACGTTTTGATGAGAAGAAGGTCTCTTGGGTTGAGTTTGCAACTTTCTTTGCTTGGACGAAGGTTTGATTGGTTCCACAACAGTTTCTTGTTTCTTCTTCATTTTTGTTTCCTGCTGCACCATAATTGGCACGTTTCTTGGTTTGCATTTTGGTACGTTTTGTTCCTCGGTTCTGCCAGGATCTGAAATAATCGAAAACAATGAGTCCAGATACACGAGTTGAGAATTTAATAAAGGAGCAAATAGCAAAAGATTTACTATCCAACTCACTTCCGTACTCGTCCATCCCGTCAAAGAACTAGGCACATCAACAAGCCCAATCAGAAAACGATCCTGAAACGAATATCAAGTAACAAAATTGGAGTTGCGTACCTGAGATAGCTCCATTTGAGGGTAAAAGAAGGCTAAATCGTCTAGAGGAGGAGACGGGAGGCCTTCTTCTTCTTCATCCAGAACAGACGGGTTCAGTGACTCAGGTGTTGCTTCACAAACCGCTGTTTGTTCATCAATCAATCAAATTAACCATTCAACAAATCTATATTATTATTATTATTATTTTGTTTCCATGCGATTAATATACCTGCCGCCTCTTCTGTAGCAGTCACCCATTGATCAACTATATCCTTCCACGCTCTGCATTTTCATCTATCAGTTCTCTCTAAAACACCCAAAGGGCATGTAATGTAATCATATATGATATTGAGACTTAGAGTGAATGATGATTTTGTTTGAAATGCAAGAGTTTGAAGAGCATATATTGATGCCCACCCATAAGAGCAAATGATTAATATGGAGTCTAAACCAATAATGTGTTTGTTTATTTATGGGTAACTAAGAAACAGTTAGATACATACTGGATGAGTGTCTTTGCCATGTGGCTAACATCCTTTGATACATGCTTTCGAAGAACATTGATAGATTTTCCAATCTCAGTTGCCTGAAGCATATATACATATATGTATATGTAATTAACATCCAATTCCATAAAAAAAAGACACAAATAATAAATTGTTTGAAGCACCTCCTGCTGACCTTGAGAGTTTCCACGGATAATGCCATCAATTGAAGCTTTCTCAATGAGTTGTATAACACCGATTCAGACTGAAATCCATCACACAATTAAGTGATTGTAACATAAAGAAATCAAGATGCATTCTTGTTTTAGTGAGTGAAAGCAAGAAAAAGTTGAAAGAAGAAAGGGAAGAACCTCATGTGGGTGGTTTTCAAGAATCTGTTTAATCCTCATAACCTCACCAAAGATTTGGGTTTCCTCCTCGATTTCATCTGTCAAAGCTTCTGCAACTCCATAATTACTATCATCAAATGGAGGAAATTTATGACAGTTGATGACGTTAGAGGAGGAGAACAAGGTCTGGGCAATGGCATCTCTCCTGATTCGAAACTCTTTAGGGTAATCAGAAGCAGCAAGGATGATGGCTTTCTCGATGGTTTCGAATAGATCTGCATTGGAGGTCCGAAAATAGTCCCTCCAGGAATCCATTGATTTGGAGGCTGCCATTGTATTGAGATTAGGGTAAGAAAACACCAAAAACTAAGATTGTATCGAAAATACAGAAATCAATCTATATGTATGTATGTAGTAGTACTAGAATAGTTTATCGATGATATCAGAATCGATTATCAAGAAAAGATTGTTATTCCACTTTCTTTCTTTCGATTATGAAGAGAAGATTATGAAGAAAAATGTGGAATTTTCAATTCAGGGGGCTGGAAATGGAACTGGAACTGGAAATGGAAGATATTATTATTATAATTATTCCTTTTGGGGGTAGAGGAGGACAAGATGGTAAATTAAACTTGATTATGACTCAAATTTTTGTATTTGTATTTGTTCTGAATATGAAATAATTATGTTTTATAGTAGTATTTTGTTACAACATGGATAGTATCACTTGGTTTTTTAACCTATTAATTAAAACCTTCTTTTTCAAATACCATTTACAAGATCCACCCTTCCATCCTCTAGCACACTTACAACTCATATAAACATCCTACAAAGATAGAGTCTACTACACACATAGAGGTTGATTATCTTTGATCATCATTGTGTTGTATGTATTCTTATTATCCCTATATTGTATTTGTGAACCTAAAGCCGTTAGGATCGAATAATTGTATTTGAAAAGTGTTCTATACATGATTCTTGAAATCATTCGGTGTTGTTTTCATCTCCTAATCCTATCTTTAACACTTAATGCACAAGACACTCAGCCCGATTGTTTATAAATTAAGCCATTGACTTAATTAACTTAAGCTATAAACATTTGCCTTAAGCCAAAACAACCCCCTCCCCCCTCCCCAAAAAAAAAATGTCAATCACATGAATGGCAGATAACTCATGCACACGTCCAAACACAAGGTCGATGAGGTATCCAGGATCTATACGGGCACCCCATGAATCGAACCCGGGTAGATAGAGATGTCATCCATTGTCCCTCCCAATGATGTTACCTGCCACTAGGCTACTAACGTTTTGATAGTAAGGGTGCTTTCATTTGCAAACCAAATCATTTATACAAACTACGTAAACCATCTACATCCATTGATTTTATAAATTAAGGGCTAGGATTAATCGAGCTTATTTATATAAATAAAGAAAATAGTAAATTACGGATTTGGTCCCAGTGCTATGCATTTTATGTTGGATTTTGTACCTATGGTATGCGATTTTGTTGGATTTGGTCCTTGTGGTATGCATTTTCTATTGGGTGTGTGTAACGCCCCGTTTTTCTAGAATTTATTTATTTAATTATGCTTTTGAAAATTTTGGTTTAATTAATTAAAATTATAATTAAGGGTGTGAGTCGGGCCAAGCGAGTAACCAGGTTTCGGTCTGAGAAAGGAAAAGCTGGCCCGAGTATATAATCTACCTCTCAGGCAACTTTAGTCAAATTTCCCCATTCCAGAGAAAAACCAGAGAAAGAATTAGAAGCCCTAGTTTTCCCTCTACTCTTTCTCTCTCAATCGATCACAGCCACCGGCATCGTTTGTGATCGGCGAAAAGCGTTAGGGTCGTCTACAAGGTGATCTTTACGAGGAGCTTCATCGTTTGTTCGTAGGTTTATCGAGGCTCGGAGAATCCAAAGGGTAAGAACCCTAATTCGACGTTTGAATAATCATTGAATCGAATAATCCGTAATTGAGATTAGGTTGATGTTATAGGCTTCAAAGCATGTTAGATAACATTTATAATCGACTTTTTATGCATTAAATGGAGTTAGAAGTCGATTGGTTTGAGTAGTAGATCGTTTTTCTTCGAAAAGTGACAAAGGGGTCGAACAGTTCGATCGGCGGGTAGCGCGCGGGTAGGAGCCGCGGCAAACCCGCGTAAGGTACTTAGTCGCGGTGTCACGCGGGTACGACCTGCGGCGAACCCGTCGATGCTACTGTCCAGCCATATTGCATTTTTTTGTATTTTGGGTCGTTTTCACCGTTTAAGGGTTAGGGAGGTCAATAGCAACTAAGAAAGGTATTTCTTCAATAATTAGGGAGTTAATTGCTATGCCTCGTGTCATGTGTTAACCAGGTACTCGATTAGGTAGCCGTTAGAGATTGTTGCTACCCAGTCATTATCAGATAACTAGTCACAGCAGATCAGGTGAGTTATACTATGTGTAACTTTGCATTGTACATGCGTGTATGTATGTATGTATGTGTATTAGTGTTCAGTATAGGGACAGCCTCGTGCCATTTGTGAGTTGAGGAAGGGACAGTCTCGTGCCCTTTATGAGTCGAGGAGTTTAGATCCGTTCTCTGTGAGGTGGTGTTCTGCTATGTTCAGTATGTTTCTGTTATGTGTATATATGTGTGTGATATGATGTAGGTTATGTGTAGTATATGCTCACTAAGCTTTTCGCTTACCCGTTGTTATTTACCCCTTTTCAGGAAGCAGTTCGGGTAAGGACAAGGGAAAAGCCCCGGCTTGACTTCAGGGATGAGAAGACAGTTCCAATGCCACTTTCATTCTTTAAACAACATGGGATTTTCTTTTATTTTAATTCTTTTATGAAATGTTTAAACCCAGTGACATAAATTTTATCATCTGATTAATTTTGAAACTTTTTAAGTTATTGTGGAATTTTTGGGAAAATGGTGTTACAGTTTGGTCCCTACTGTATGCACAAATTTATTGAATGGTCATTAGGCCGAAAGACCAAATCCAAAAGAAAATGCATACCACAAAGGACTAAATCCGTAATTAGTGAAGCCTAGGGATGAAATCCGTAAAATCCACCAAACCACAAGGACCAAATCCGTAATTTACTCTAAAGAAAAATAAGTTAACATGCTTCGAGCACCAAAGGACAAAATAGGAAAATAAATTTATCCTTATACATAGAAAATAACTGGGTATTAAGAGCCCGAGCTCTACATCGGGTTATAAATTGTAATACATTTTATGATAAGTAGTAAAATAGAATAAATAAAAATACTAATTTTAAGATATTTTGATCTAAAGCTTTGGAAAAGATTAACTTATAAATTTATTATTGGGTGACGTTATTAATTGTCTATTTGGTCATCAATATTTGATTATTTATTAACTTTAATTAATAAAGATCATAATAAATAAGAACTAAGTGTGGTGAATGAACGAAGGTGAACATGGGCACATGATTATTTTTTTGATTAAAGTTACAACAGTTTATAATTAATCAATAAAACAAAATGCATTGATAAAATAAATAAAGTAAGAAGTAAAAAATGTGGAATTATGTAATTTGAGAATACAAAATATAAAGAATAATCTACTATAATGACCAAATATATAATTTAATCAAACATTTTTTTGAATGATTAACCACTTAATTTAACAAAGTTGAATGGATGGATGAAAATAAAAACCACATGGATGAAAAAACCAGTTGTCTAAGAGTAGGGACGAAAATCATTATAAATATCATACAACAGGGACTAAAAGCGTAGTCTTGTAATTTAACCACAAAGGCAATCTTGTAATTTAGAACATCTCCAACAGCTTCCCTAAAATTTCTCCAAAATGGATAATCAAAACTCAAAATCTCTAAAAAAAATTGCATCAATCTCCAACAACTTCCCCATTTTAAAGAAATCAACATTAGTTATAATAATAAAATATTTCACTTACTCATTAAAAAATTTGTTTTTTTCTTTAAATTTTTATTTTCAAGATTTCCTATTGATTTTTCCAAATAGTAATCATTTTTGGGGGCTTTCTCCATTTTGGAGAAAGAAATGGGAAAACTATTAGAGCACAATTTAGGCTAAAATCTCATTTTTCTTCATCTTCTTCATTTTAGGGAAGCTGTTGGAGATGCTCTTAACAACGATGACAGTCTTGTAACATAAGCGTTGTCTGGGGTCACATTTATTTTTTCATGCATATTGTTTGGTGTAGTAATATTCTTTCTTGGTGATTGTACAGTTATATAATTATTTAATTTTTTTTTATTAAAGCTATAATAGTTTATAGTTAATCAACAAAATGTGTTGATAAAATAAATAAAGATAGTTTAAAGTAACAAAATGTGAATTATGTAATTTGAGAATAAAAAAAATATAAAGAATGGTCTACTATAAGAACCAAATATTTAATTTAATCAAACATTTTTTTGAATGAGTTAACTACTTACTTTAACAAAGTTGGATGAAATGATGGAAATGAAATGAAAATAAAATAAAAACCACGGGGATGAAAAAAGCAATTGTAAAAGATCAAGGACTAAAATCGTTAAAAATATCAAACCACAGGGATGAAAATTGTTGTAACGCCCCGTTTCCAAGTTATTTACTTTAACAGTGTTTTTGTAGTTAAGTTAATTATCCGGGTAAATTTTGTATTTCAGGAGTAAGAGGGACTGGTGTGTCAATTATGAAAGTGTGGGGTTAGCTTGAGCATGTATTAAAGCAGGAAGGAAACTCCTAACCCTCTCCTTTTACTTGTACGACTTCTGGAGAAAATCATAGAGAGATAGAAAGGCGGTTTGGAGAATTGGGAGCAAAGGAGATCAATTGAAGGTTGTTGTGGATTAATCGTAGTGGTGATCATGTTAATTTGCACTGAAGGTATGTATTTTAATTCCTTGATAGAGGATTTGGTAGATAATAAGTGTTAAGGTTAGGGTTGTGGAATGATGATTAATGGATCATCAAATTTCATGTTGTTGGGTAAAAATTGATGTTAATAAGTGTTAGTATTCGATTGGGGATGATATATAAACTTGATCATGTTGTGATTTGGTTGAAATTGGAGTTAGGGGATGAAAACAACGGTTTTTGGTTTACTTTAATGTTACTTTGTTATAAATATGTGTTTGTGAAAAACCGAGGTGTTACAATTGTAGTTTACTTTATTATTCTATTATTAAAATGACAATATCATAATTTATGCAATTTCTAAGGTCGGTCCCTTTTTTTTCCTCTACAATGGCAATATTGTAATTTATGCAATTTTAAGGTCAGTCATGAGACCCCCATCTGCCACCACCTACTTGCTTTCAAGCCCCGTTGCTTTGCATAGGCTGATTCTATTGAGTCAACATCCCCCAGTACCACTTTTAAGCGAAGTCCAGGATCACATTTATTTTTTTCATGCATATTGTATGGTGTAGTAATATTCTTTCCTGGTGATTGTATAGTTATATAATTATTTGATTGTTTTTTATTAAAGTTATAATAGTTTATAGTTAATCAATAAAATGTGTTGATAAAATAAATAAAGATCGTTTAAAGTAACAAAATGTGAATTATGTAATTTGAGAATAAAAAAATATAAAGAATGGTCTACTATAAGAACCAAATATTTAATTTAATCAAACATTTTTTTACTTTACCAAAATTGGATGGAGAGAGATAGAAATAGAATGAAAATAAAAACGGGGAAGGAAAATCAATGACTATAACAATTTTTTAAATAAAAAATCCTGTTTAGAAGAACTTAAAACGTGGAGGAGGATTTTAAGAATAAATGTAAAGAAGATAAGGAGGAATGTGTGGATTGTTTGTCTTATTCGCAATCACGTGCCTTCCAACCAAAACACAAACAAAAAACGTTTCTTTATCCCCTCTCATTTTAAAATTATCTTCGATTTCATCCCTTTAATTTGTTTATTCCCAATAATACAACATTATGTATTATCCACTCTGAATAATACATGATTACTTAGAGTGAATATGCCACGTGTCGCCCTCTCAATTATCCTCGTGTTTGTAATGAAATTTAAGTTTCGTAGCCGAACTTTCGTCTATATACACACACACAGATATGCATATCTCACCATCTTTTAAACCCAAACCTTTTCTCGTCGGCCATCAAATCAACAAAACTGGATGAACTTCCCCTCCCCTCCCACCTGCAACTCTGGCCATCTTTCTACCCGATTATCCGATCTCCATCACATCCCTTGGTAGTCGACCCTCCCTACATACCCTTGCCCTAATAGTCATTATTTATACCCCTTTCTCTCCATGTTTTATTTATTATCTATCTCTTGACTCGAAATGGGAGCAGGTTTGAAAAAGGATCGCATGTTTGGTTTTTCTTGATTTCATTATGTTTGTTAAACATGGGTTTGGGTTTTCAGTTTTCGGTTTTGGTGATTAAGATCAAGACTAGGTCTGATTTTCATTTTGAGGGTTTGATTTTGATTTAAAGTTAAGGCTTGTTTTTTTATTTTTGGTGCAAGTGTTCCTCATATCAGACTGTTTCTCTTTGCTTGGTACTTTTACCTCTGATGTCCCTTCATAACAAACAGTGAGAGTATTCCAACATATCTCTTGTGGATTCATAATAGAATTATAGACATCATCAACAACCACTTGCTTCTTAATGACTTTGTCATTTTCATCCTACCACTCTTCATTTCATTTCAACCTTTGAGCTTTCATGTTTCTCTAACTTTGTCCTTTACCATGCCTAGGGAACAGTAAAGCAAACAAGGTACCAATGGTTCTTTTGTACTTGCTTAGGTTGACATGTTGTAAACGTTCTCATACTAAGAAGGATACATGATAGTTAGTGAGTCAAACTTGTTGGCTAAGTTTGTATTTCAAGATACGGCTTGCCCTTGTGCTCTAGTGAGATCGATCTTTTACCCCTCCCAAAAACAAAACAAAACGAAAAAACACTAGATAGATA
This sequence comes from Carthamus tinctorius, assembly GCA_001633085.1. Classification (NCBI taxonomy): domain Eukaryota; kingdom Viridiplantae; phylum Streptophyta; class Magnoliopsida; order Asterales; family Asteraceae; genus Carthamus; species Carthamus tinctorius. The sequence goes on from LUCG01287968.1 coordinate 9,908, forward strand.
TTTGGTTGATAGAGTCAACAAGTAAAAGTCGCACGAAACTTACAATCTTGTTTATTTATGATCCATCTATCTTGGAACGAAGAAAAAAACAAATGATGAATAAGGAGGACTAGTTGCGCACAACGGCTAAATCCATTGTCTGCACCTCAGGAGCTGTAACCTCAACTACGTTTGCATGAGGGTTGATGTCCACGGACCTTTCACGAATTTCCCTGTATTCTTGACAAACCGCACACAAATGGCAACAAAGATGCGTTATCAAGTCCCCACACGGAGCTTCCTGAGTGAGTCAATTTCATATAATAAGATCCTTGTTTGTTTGTTTGGAATTGGAAGAAATAGAAATAAAAAAAAAGTGAGAAAGATAATACCTGGAGATTATACTTGGTGCGTAGTGATTTGCGGTATCCACAGGCATAGCAAGCAGTAAAGCATCCAGGAAAGCCTAGAAGCAGGCCTCCGGTTAGCAAGCAGCAACAGGAATTGAGAAGGCCGCATATGATAAAATGGGTTGTACAGGATCCCATGAAACTGCCACCAGATCCTAGAGATTCTGCATTCTTTCCAAAAAGAAACCAAGGGCATATGGTACCAACAAAGCCTAACAAATCAAATGAAAAGAAAGCATTTTTATGTTTTATGAAAAATAACAACAGGTTTGTTTAAAGTTGAAAAGGGCAAGGTGAAAGAAGGAAGCAGAATGCATACAGGTTTGTAGATCATCAAAACAAGCACATATTCCAGAGGACCATTCAAGTGGTGGGGCATGAGTAGTGGTTTCATTATTCTGTGTGGGAGATTCAGATTGATGATGAGAAAGTATACTTATCTCAAGTTGTGATTCTGATTCTGATTGGGCCAGGGGAATATAAGGAGGTGGTATATAACCACTCTGCTCTTTCATTTTCTGAGATCAATCAACCAACCAACCAACCAAAAGGGAAGCTAATTATATAAGAAAGTAATTAGCTAGTAAAAATGGTTAGGGTTGCATATCAAAATAGAGTGTTGGTAAGCATCATTGCAGCAGCCAAAGAGAATGATGAACCAAAACAAAGAGTTGTAGAATATAATTTTGGAGTTATGGTTGGGAGATAAGATAGGGGTATAAATACAATTGAAAGGAGAAAAAGTGAAATTGGAATCCAATCCCTCAAATTAAAATTAGGATTCAAATTTCTTTCCAGGGTTAGATGATGATAGATAGGGTTTATTCTAATTCTAATGTAAGAAAAATAAAAGACAAGGTTTATGAGGAGGAGATGCCTGAAGAAAGGAAAAGGAAAGGAAGGATAGCTGCTGCTGCTACGCCATCATCGGCATCAGATTTCCGGCGACAACAGCTGTGGAGAATTCCCCTTTTCTATTAGCGTCTTTCAAATCAAAATCATCCTTTTTTCTTTTCTCCAAACAAATTAATTTCCTTTATTCATTCCTTTATTCATCAAAAATAGGTCGACGCTTTTTTGGTATGTGTTTGGAGGAATATGGTGGACAATAATAACTCACTCTTCCATTGTTTGGGCTAAAATATTATTAACTCACTTAGGGATGGCAACGGGGCGGGTTTGGGGCGGGGATTGGTCCGCCCGTCCCCGTCCCCGTTTAAAAAACCCATCCCCGTCCCCGCTTAAAAACCCGCGGGGATTTA
>LUCG01288035.1:0-10665 GCA_001633085.1 Carthamus tinctorius
AAATGCGACATGTGTGTATGAGTTTTCCCGTGTATAAAAAATAATTGCAATTCGTCCCTGTGGTTTATTGTTATTCTTGGTTTTGGTCCTTACAAAATTTTTATTGCATGAAAATCCTCATGGATGCAAAAGGCTTGGTTTTGGTCTCTCCCGCTAACAGAAGTTAAATTCCATCGGTGAACTACGCCATGTGCCTTGCACATGAGGGGAAGCAGTCATTTTATCTCTGAAATATGATATGGCAACGACATTACCGAAATGGTTTTTTTAATTTACCCTCCCCTCACATTACAGAGATAAAATGACTATTTTACACATGTGTCTTAACTGATGGAAAATTTAACTTCCGTTAGTGGGAGGGACCAAAAGCAATCATTTTTGCATACCACAGGGGTGTTCTTGCAATAAAAACAACCACATAGACCAAAATTGCAATTTACTCTAAATATTATATACTTCAAAAAAAATTGAGCACAAGTAGCTATAGCGGTAACACATGGAAGAAAAATAAGTACCTGCAGTTGGCTTCTTGGGTTTGACTCGAGGTGTTTCTTCAACTAGCAAGGTCTCCAAATTCAAGCTGTCGGGAAGTATATAGTAACGAATGTTATTGCCTCTCACGCTCAAATGATCTAGGGTTACGGGATTTTTCCCTTTCAGTGTCAACTTCACCGTCTTCAAGTGTGTGTTCATGCTAATATCAACACCTGGAGTGTACAAAAGTCAAACCATCTTCACATCCATACATGTTTTATATGAAGCCTCAATAGAACAATAAATGGGTCATTTGGTTCAAAACCCTTCATCAAACCTACCGATAACCTACCCTTGGTTAAAAACAGTCTGCTCGTGTAAAAACTTATAAATACGCTTAGAGGGTCATTTTGCAAAACGAGAAACTAGAGAAGGTCGTTGAGATAAATAGCACATAAAAAACACCATGGCAGTTAAGAAAGAAGTATACAACCTTAAAGAGAGAAAATAAAGAGCATTGGGGTTGTCTTGTAAAGGGTTGAACAAAACTACAGGTAAAAAACTAGTGTTGATTAGTGTGGAAAACAAAGAAAGTTGTACATAATTTGAGAAGTTGGGGTTAACGTGAGAAGCGTGAGAAGTGAAACCGTTGATCACTTTTAATCTCATGCCCTCCCATGAATTGTACTTTAGAAGGGAATTGATCCGGTGCATCTCATCCTAATTATGCATCCAACAGTTGATAACCACTTCTCACATTAAGCTCAACTTCTCACCGGAACCCAGCCTATGTAATATAGGGTTGGGTTCCGATGAGAAGTTCTGGTTATGTGAGAAGATTGAGAAGTAGTTATCAAGTATCAACCGTTGGATGCATATTAGAATGAGAAGCACCGGATCAATTTACATTGCTCAAATAGTCCAAGTATTATCTATATGTCCCTGAAAGCAAACTGTAACAGAAAAAACTAGCACTCAAAATTGGGCGAACACACCTATAATCCAAGCTAAAGCAAAATAACCAAAGAACGATCAACAGAAACAATGAACAACAGGCAATGGAATGATGGATTGGGAATGGGACTCACATAAGCAAGTTAGTTGCATCAACCATTATAAATCTTGCGTGCTTATATGCCAATAATGTGATTGCCAATTAAGAAACCAACATCTGTGTTTTGAAAGTAACCGCCCACAATTGCAAGCTTTTTTTGGAGAGGATGCTAATGCTACAAAGATAGAGCCATAGAGGTCAACAAGACCCTCAACTCAACATTGTGTTAACTACTACTTATGAATCTCTTACTTACAGACATGGTTGACCTTTCTTTCCTCCCTGGGAGATTCCCTACTGCTTAAGAACTGAATGGTTCGCTTTTGCATAGTTGAAATTTAAACATTGTTACTTGTTTTGTCATGATTATTTTATGTTGTGGTCGGAGATTTTTAATTCCTTATACATCTAAAAGATTATTAACAATCCAAACCTATATAAAACCATAAAGTTTTTCCTTGACTTCCAAATTTCCGCAACAGACATCAGGTGGTCCTGTAACCACATAAACAGTATGTGATTTATTTTGAAAGGTGTACCCAAAAAATGAACAGTTGCAACTTGCAAGCATATACAAGGATTCTTTTTGCATCTTCATGAGCATGAGAAGAATGCCTTTTTTGCAACGAAAAAACAAATACGAAGATTCAAAATAATCAATAACTCCATCTATATAAACAAGAAAATGAGATAAAAACATGTCTAAGAAATGATATGATGACAACATCCAAAGTATACTTTCAAACAGCTTATATACTTTCCTGGTTTATTGAGGGCTCCAGAACATATAATAGGCGAAGTTCTGTCCCATCCAATAGTGTGTTAATTAGGTTGTCTTTGGCAAAAATAAGCTAGCTGATAAGCCAGTACATGTTTGGATGGACCATAAGCTAGCTTATTAAAACGCTACTTGAAGTAGCATTTCAGGAGCTTTTTGTAGCTTTTTCCAATTATACCCCTACTAATATTAATTACTATACCCCAAGATACCCCTTTTGGTCATTTTACATACTCATAAGTTAGTTTTTGCCAAATATAATTTATTCATAAGCAAGCTTATTAGCCACCAATCAACTACCAACTAGCTTATCAGCTAGTTTGTCAAACACAGCCTTAATCTCAAAGAGCTTTGTAGCAACAATACCCAGTATCATAATGGTAAATGTTTTACTTTTACTGCCTTTTGAATATAGAAGACTTCATTTTGTTCTACTAGTATACAACTATAGATACACCAGAACCAGGTCACCCTGAATGGATTTCATTTTGCCTTTTTTCCATGCCATATCTTAGAAAGACAAATTGCAGTTAAACAGAATGCTCAATGATTAAGATAAAAATGCTCAAATGTGCTTAAGATTTAATGAAATTCGCAGAACTAGAAGCAAACTGACAAAGAAAACGTGCAATTGATGATTAACCGGGGAAGCATAGGAAAAAAGAAGTGCAATATAGGGTTTATATAAACCCTAGCTACTCAGAAGCTGAATCTATCACTTCATAGTTCATACTACCACCAAAATACAATATAAAAGAAAGCAAACAAACAGCTACCTGTGATGGTTCCATGTACAACCGTTCCATTTTTGAGCTCGATCGAGACTGTTTCGTTGTTCAACTTCATCAAAAACCTAAAATTTTTAATACACAAAAAAAAAAGGGGAAAAACATCATTGCAACGATTTTGCAAACGAAACGAGATTAATCGATGAATTAGAAACAGAAATCATTCGATTAATTAGAACAAAAATCACACCTGACGAGCTTCATTATCGCGAATCGCAGAAGGAGAAGCTAGGGTTCCAAAAAGTATCCAATTTTCAGGAGGGGGGAAAAGCGGGAGATCTCTATAACGTCGTCTTATAGGTTTTTCACTTCGAACGACAGGACGACGTCGTTTGTTGCTAAGCTAGTTTACAAGCTAGTCCATCCAAACATATATCAGAAGTTAGCTTATAAGCCAGCTTTTTGAAATGCTATTTTAAGTAGTTTTTTCCAATTATACCCTTATTAATATTAACTATTAAATTCAAATATACCTTTTTGGTCATTTTACATACTCATAAGCTAGTTTTTGTCAAACATAATTTGTTCATAAGCTAGCTTATCAGCTACTATTTAGCTTATCAATCAACAGCTAGCTTATCAGCTATCATCTAGCTTATTTTTTGGCTACGTATTTGGATGGACAAAAATTAGCTTATAAGCTAGCTTTTTGAAAAGATACGTGGAGTTAGCTTTTTCTAATTATACTCTTATTAATATCAATTATTATACTTCAATATACCCTTTTTAGTCATTTTACATACCAATGAGCTAGTTTTTGTCAAACATAATTTATTCATAAGCTAACTTATCAGCTATCAGCTAGTTTGCCAAACATAGCCTTGGAGTAGAGTTTTAGTAGCTTTTTCCAATTATATTCTTATTAATATTAATTATTATACCCCACGATACTCTTTTTGGTCATTTTACATACTGATAAGCTAGTTTTTGTGAAACATAATTTATTCATAAGCTACATCAACTACTAACTAACTTATCAACTACTAGCTTATCAACCTACTAGCTAGTTTATCATCTAGTTTGTCAAACACAACCTAAGTTTAAAATATGATTTCACATCTAAAAAATAATGGTTGGATGGTGCACCTTTTAAGATTTCAGAGGATGGTAAAAGGTTTTTAGAACTTTTCTTAAAAATAAAACAAACAATCGTAAATCTGCAAACCTCTTAATTTTCAGACTTAAGAGGTTTGAAGAGGTATTTTTTTAAAGACAAATAGACCCTTATAGCATAGCATTTAACAATCAATTACAATTGGTACCAATTCATCTTTTTATGATTGATCCATGGTAGTGTGTTTTACTAGCATCATAAAAGTTGAAGTTATACTTGCATTAACATATTTACCAACTAGATATGATGCACTAATAAAGCGAGGAGCAATCTCAGCCACACATCTTCGGTTATGGTGGACGTGATCACGGAGAATTGACGCGATTCATGGTAGGGGAGGACATAAGGATTATAATGAAAATCTACATGAAATACAAAAAAGAAAAGTACAATTATATAAAAAACTATACTGATAAATATTCTCTTAGCACAGTTGTAGACTTCTTTAGAATTTTTTTTTGTTGTACTATAATTGTTTACTTTTATAATCTAAAAGTTGTCTTTTGAAAGTCATAACTTTACATCAATGGTTTTCTCTATTTTCTGGTTTAAAGTTATTGTAAATTTCTTGTATAAACTGTATATCATAATGGTCATCACACTTGTATCAATCATTAAGGTCATAAATGCTAATTTTAGGATGAAGATGATAGAAAAAAGGGGGAAAGAATCAACTTTTAGGATGTATAACGACTTGGTTTTATACACAAACAATCAAGAATACAGATTATGCATACCATAAACCGTTGTCGTGGTTGAAGACCCTTTTGTTGCAATGGTGAAAGGGCTCATGAGCAAGAGAATACAACAAATAACAAAAATGAAGTTGCGATCCATCCCTCTGAATCGAGCAATCCCTGTATTTTGGTATCTAACTTATTTCTTTGATTTAAATGACTGATAATTTTATATTGTATAACGTTTTATAGAAAAAGAAGATTAGAAGGAACTTGGAAAAACAAGTCTTCCATGTTAATTAGCGTGGGTCAATAAAGTAAGTTGATCATTAATTACACAACCAAATTATATATTCCTTTTGAGAGTATCTACTTTTAAAGTAAAACAACTCCTTTTATGGTTATAAATGGCTTCTACATATTAACAAGAAAAAAGCTATATGGAAAAAAAATATTATTATTATTATTATTATATTATATTAGACATATTTTGTGGTATAGGATTTTGTTAATTTTAAAACAAAATAAGACAACATAACATACACAAAAGAATAATATAAAAATTATTATAAAAACACGTGAAACAATAAAAACGAAAATGGAATGAAGGAGTAAAAAGTATAAAAGCTTAATTAATGAATATTATAAACTTTTTATAGGATATTGTCAAATGACCAAATATTTCCACTAAATGTTTAGAGATTCTTTTCTTTTAAGGCTATACGCAGCGGTGGTGATCGGGTTCAGCGGGTAAGCCCGCCGGGCCCACCGGGTTCCGGCGGCACCGCTGTGGTGTTTCAGTTGCCGGCGGGCTACGTGCCGAGCGGCTTCACCATGCTGACGTGAACGTGAGAGGGTTGGAGGGTTAAAAAGTGAGAGGGTAGGGAGGGTTGGGTAAGAGTTGTAGAGGGTTATGGGAGGGTAAAGAGAGGGTTGGGAAAAAACTGATGTGTCAGCTGATGTGGCATTAAAAAGTGAGAAGGTTGGAAGAGTTGGGAAATATGGGTGTGTATAGCCTAAGATTTCTCTCAAATATAAAATGTGAAAAAAATATATGTATAACAAAAATAGAATTATAAATTTGAGTAAGCATCCATAAACTTATAACACTTAGGGGTCGTTTTGTTACGTTTTTCATTAAGTTCAAGAGATTCATCTCCAAATAACATAATCGAAACAAAAATTCAATAAAAGATTCTCAAAAACATCAAAATAATGAATTCCTGAAATGAATTCTAAAATATAATTCTTAAATTAAAAATAATATAAAGAAAACCAAAAGCGTTCTCCACCGATCAATTGGAATATGGAAAATGGACGCACCACTCTGTGAATAAAATATTATGAAAAACTTAATCCAAAAGCATTATCATGAAGAAACTTTGATCTTCAACGTGAAGGATGGGTTGGGACTTGATTGAAGATGAAAGGGTTTTTAGTAATAGGGCGAATTTCTTAAGAGAAGTAAAGCTAATGCTTCAGTTTTGAAAGGGCTGAGCGAGTTTTCGTGAAGGGGTATTCTTAAAGATAACATGTCTGTCTCTAAAGAGTTTATGAAGCTTAATAAAGGCTTTAGCTTATTCGCTCACTACCAAATAGGCCCTCAATAGAAAAACACATACTACTAAGGGCATGTTTGATAGTGGCTTAATTGGCTTAATATGGTCTTGAGATTATTCGCTCATCTTAAGATGGGTGTTTGGTAGCGGCTTAATTAAAAAAAACAATGGCTTATTCGCTCAACTTTTGAAAAGAGCATTTATGTAGACAACCATTTTTTTTTCCATTTATACCCTCACAACTTAAAAAACTTGCTCAGCCCTTTTTGTTCCCTTCTCACGTTCTCATCTCAAAAAACCCTCTCACATGGAGATCACGTCGCCGGAGGTCTTGCTGCTGCTGCCCGAGATCACGCCGCCGTTGCTGCCGGAGGTCTCGCTGATGGCTGAAGAAAGATTGGGTTTTTTCTTCTTCAAAGCCTGAGTTGTTCGTGGGTTTTTTGAATTGATAGGTTTTGGATTGAGTTTTTTCTTCTTCAAAGTTTTTCTTCTTCATGGTTTTTGGATGAGTTTTTTCATCTTCAAAGTTTATCTCCCTCATGTGTCCTGGATGGGTTTTTTCTTCTTCAAAGTTTCAATTGATGCGCTCTGGTTTTTTCTTCACAAAATTTTGTAAATCGACCTGATTTGATATGGAACAGTGGGTTTCATATATTTGTTTTGCTGCTGCAAGAGGTGGATGATTCAATAAAATATTTAAGAAATAAATGGGTAAAATAGTAATTTTCATTATTGAGATGGTTTATTCAGCACGAGAAACAAACAACATTTTTATTTATCCATTCAGACAACTTTATCCACACAATTAAATTTATCTATACAGGACTTAATGAAAAACCAACCAAACAGGCCCTAAGTTGTTGTTGTATTCCTATTCCATTTTTTTGGGAAAAAAATTAACCTATATTACTTTATAAAAGATGGTAGTTTTTTAAATACACATTATTTAAAAGAGAAGTTAATTTTTTTAACCATTTAAAGGTGGGTTCATACGAGAACGCTAACTATTTAAGAAAAAAAAACGTCAATGTACAAAATCATATGTGATTCATGCAACTTTATCTGCGACTTTAAGTCGTGTGGTAAGTCGTCCATGTTCAGTTTTTTCTGTTAATGTAAAATCACATGTGATTTGTATATGAACAAAGTTTTTCTTATTTTCTTAAATAATTAACGTTCTCGTTTGAACTTTTTCCTATATATGTATGTATGTATGTATGTATGCATGTAAGAAAAATGAAAAATATATAGAAATTATTGAAACTGGGTTGACCCACTTGACCAGTGACCCGGTCACCAAATCGGTTTAACTAAAAAAAAATCAGGTTTTAAAACATTGGAGTTAGGGACGCCAGTTTTGCATGAAGACAAATCAACCAAATTTTATATGCATTGTACTAGTTTAATTTGTACTAATTTAGTTGTTAGATGTTACCAATCTAGTTGGTTGGTAATGTCGAACTAGCTATCTAAACTTAGCTGGTACGTGTCATTAGAAGTCGTGTACCAAGGTAATATCGTACCATACTATAGTAGTGCTTCTGGCGTTTAGCTCAATTGACAAAGTGTTAGGAAACTTTGCCCAAATACATAACACCTCATGAGTTCAATCCCAAACCCCCTGCTAGCCTCAACCGACAACCATTTAGTAAGCCAAAAATACCCTCTTACATTGGTATTCCTGGAGGCAGGTTCCGTATGGACCGATAATCAACATTTTACCCAAATATCATATGGTAACCGACTTTAAAGAAAAACTAATAATACAACAACAATTTTGATTTTAACTTTTAACTGTCTTGTTTTGAATTTTACTAATTATAATACAAAGAATATATAGAATCTGATAGAATTCATTTGCCTAATCGTAACAACTTTAATAACTTGTCCGCACCTCCATGGTATATCGACACTTCTCATTGGTTGCTTATATTAGGTTATTAGTGAATGATTGTATAAGCGGGAATAAGTGATATAATACATATCAACATTTTATGTGGATGTTCGATGGTTTCACATGCTTCTCGTATGAACCTCCCTCTATTACCAAACAACTGTATTTATAACAGCTAAATTAACATCAATTAAATTTATACCGTTGATACAGAAATCAACATATGTCTTCCAGTGTTGTGGTTGATTGGTTATCGCTCGGGAGGTTCATAGCGCCATAACCGAGTTCGAGTCTTCCCGTGCGTCTGCCTTGAGACATTTAAGTGGAACCATGTTTAGCCCCAAAAATTGTCAGGAATTAGTCGGGCTTTTGTCCAGACATCCTTTTAAAAAAAGGATATAAATTAAGAAAATAACCGAAACAACGTCGTCGTCTCTTTAAGTATACGACAAAATTAAGAAAATAATAAATTAATTTTGAATTCCATTATTTTTCTAAAGAATATATATTTACTACTTTAAATCTAAAAAAATAAATTAAATAAAACGACGTGGCAACCGGACATTAGCCACGTAGGATGAGTTGGAAATCGGCGTTCACATGTAAAAGTCAACGTGCAAAGTTAGTCAAAACACTTGCCACGTGTTCATCAACCACGGCATCCACGTCAACACCTACCTACACGTGGAGTGCCACGTCCCTACAAAGGGATCTCAACATAAATATGCCTAAAAATTACCAAACGATGATTATTATCCAAAACACCAAAACATGGGTACGGTTGAAACGACATTCGACACGATGGATCGACGACGAGTGGATCAAATCACTGGCGAGACGATGCTACTCGCGACCTTAGTCGCCATAGCTGTTGCCGGACCACTGATGGTCCTGATGGTTATCAGTTTTTGTACCACATTGACACTGTTTCTAGTCAGTGCTCCACTTTTCATAATCTTCGGCCCTTTGCTGTTGGGTGCCGGTTTTGTGCTCACGATGGTGTTGGTGGGGTTCGGTATGGCCGCCATGATGGCGATGGCGGGGCTTGCTACGTTGGGATGGGTTTTCAGATCGCTTAGAGGCGACACTGGGAAGGTGATCAGAGACATGGTCGTGGAGTTGGGGGACAGGGTTAAAGATGCCAAAAGCAATTGGGCTATTCATTTGAATCAGAAGGTGCATAATATGCCGGAAAATTGGTCGGTTGTCGGAGCTTAGCAGTGAAGTGTGCTTGTATATTTGCGTTCCATGTGTTTTGTTAACGGATGTACTTGTTAATTAGATTAATTAAAAGAACGTGTTATCTTGTTTCTCCTAGCCTAATTTTAGCGTATCCCTTTAAAGTTATCTTTTATGTAATTAATAAAATTATGTTAGAATATAACATCAGTTTTATGATGAAAATGTATATACATATATGTGTTACTATTATTCAATAAATCGATGATATTAAACTATATACGATAACCTATTAAAGATGTTTTTAAGCTACTAATAAATTGGTCAATCTTTTTGATGTTACCACTTTTGCTTAATTTTTGTGAATTAGAAAAAAAAGAAAGATTTCGATATAGCAAACTCTCTATTAGTTATGTTTCCATCCATTTGATAAAAGCATTTGATTTCTTTATCGTTTGTCCATTTAATACTTATTCTCTTTCTTCATATCATTTTTAAATTTTAACACTTGTCAAATAATCAAGTGGGTAGGAGGATAGATAGGTTAAAAAGGTAGGAGGAAATATAATTTCTCTTATATAGAAGACAAACTTGAACCTTTAATGTTAGCCTCGGTTGTCGAGTCAGCTCAAATGTCTTGCCACATGTGGTTCCTAGGGGTTGGGTTTTATATGGGCATTGGCTGACTGATCAAGCCCCAGGTGAGGTTTCGTGCATCTGTTCAACTTACTTTTGTGAACAACATTTTTCTTAGAGTATAAAAGGTGCACTCGCTAAACTTTAAAGATGCTTCGAGATACTAGAAACACAATAAATATCAACAAAAAAACAAATAATTATCTTGAAAACCGAAATCAACCAAAAATATTTATAAATTAAAAAAACTTGTATTCTTTCAAAATCAATCAAAATTTTTAAAAAATATCAAAACAATATAATTCGACTAAAAGACATTGAACTATTTTATAAAACTTTAATCCACCTTAAAAATACACTTAATACTTAATCCATCACGACCTTTTGCTTTAAAACAACACTATATATTTTAAAAAGGAATAAAAATAAAATAAAAAGGTAAGAATGAGTTGAAATTGTTATGTGGTATGTTGTGTAATATAAAATGTGTTACGCTCAACCCGATTGCATCC
>LUCG01288045.1:0-10287 GCA_001633085.1 Carthamus tinctorius
TCAACAAACACTGTTGGAGATGCTCTTATAGGTTCCTTATCGCTGTTCTTGACATTATTTCATTGTTACCAAAAAGTCTATCGAAGCTTGATGACACTGTTTTGTATTTTACCTTTCTGATAATAGTAGTGGGTGAAACTCGGACCGTATCTTGGCAGTTTGGGGCAATTGCAGCCAATGGCGGTGGCTGATCCACTTTGTCCAGATACCCTAAGCTTACCCAGTAAGCTCTTATATGTAAGATTCAACACTCTTTACTTCCCCATGTAAGTTGTAGTCCATAAAAATGGTATCCTATGCAACAGTTTACCCGGTAAAAGCTTACTAAGAGTTGTCTGCCTCACTTATCATGTAAGATCTCCATCGTTATCATCGTTTTTACCGGATAAGATTNAAACCAAAAGAACGTGATTACTCTCGCATAGGATAGTGTTTGTGGAGGATAACATATAAACACACACCTCCCCTTGCGGGGTAGAGTAGCCGTTTTTTGTGAAACTATGGCTTGTACAAACAAAAATTCTTGCAAAGGGGAACATTTGTAGCTTCTAACAACAGGTCCTAAGCGTGATTTGCCCACTCTTTCCATATCGGAGTCTGATTTTGACTTTATTTTGTCAAACATTATTCTTTTGGCCTATTATTGTTTTCTGAAATCAACCACCATTCAGCTTGGAAGCTCTTTCCAAAGACACAAACCTTAGAAATCAACAGTTTCGTCAGTGTTGCTGATGATATTTTTGTTACTATTACTCAAGTAACCTACCTTTTTCGTTCCTATGCTGTTGAAGATTGCTATTTTCAGATTTGATGAATTCCAAGAGGCTGTGATGATGAATCTGAATGCATCCGCATGGATTCAATCATAGTTAGAGATGATTCGCATTTTGGCAGGGCAATCAACGAGTAAGTTTGCAGCCATGACTGACTTTATCCTCTTTGACCGTTTGTCTACAGATCTGAGCCTAATGTTTTTCAACCCACCCATGTCTTACACATTTTTTCCACAACCAGACACAGTTTTTGGAAAACACTAATCTACTTCGGTTTAGCAAGGTTTGCATACCCTTATGAAAAATCATTTCATCAATTTATCAACTTTTTTTCTGGGAAAAGCAATTGCCCTGAATTTCAAATGAAATACCTGGTATTTTCAGTGATTGATAGAAATAATTGGGCCTTTTGTTATGGTAGTGAAGTGTGGGATCTAATTTGTTTTCAGAAAGATCTCAAGCAGTGATTTTGGAAAATGAGTTGTGTACTAGGGTTCTTAATTCTTCCAACGGTTGCTGTTGGAGATGCTCCTATAGGTTCCTTGTTGCCATTCTTGACATTGTTTCATCATTACCAAAAGAATATCGAAGCTTGATGATATTGTTCTGTATTTTATATTTCTGATAGTAGGTTTCTGGGCAGTGCGTGAAACTTGGCCCATATCTTGGTGGGGCAACATGTTGGCGGTGTCTGATCCCTTTTATCCGGTTCCAGATATGCAGATCTGAGCCTAAACTTATACAGATGCTTACCCAATAAGTGCCTATCTTTAGATTCAACACTCTACCGGGTAAGATTGTAGTCCATCAAAACGGTGTCGTATGCGACAATTTACCCTGTAAGTGCTTATTGACCCTCATTACTGATTAAGATCTCCACCCTTATCATCGCTCCTACCGTACATTTGGTTTTGCAATGTAAACAACTCCATTCAGAGAAAATTAGGCAATTTCAGAGGGGATGCAAATGGTGGTTTCTAAGGGTGGTTTCCCCCTCTATGTTGAAACTAAACAACCCTTCAGTTTGGAAGCTTTTTCTTTACATAAATGACGCAGAACAATGGTATATTTACTTGTGGATGATGATGATGATGATGAACTTATTGCTTTTGGTACTGCTTTTGATTAATGCCTTTGTTTTTATTTTCCTGTTTGGAGATAATAGGAGGTCGTTACCAGGAAAATATTGAGTCTGTGATGGAATCCTTCTGCATTTAGCATTTTCAAGGTGAAACTTGGCCCATATCTTGGTTGGGCAACTCAAATGGTGTTGCAGCCATGGCGGTGTTTGTTCCTCTTTGTTGGATTTAAGATCTGCAGATTTGAGCCTGTTGTCCAAATCTGCACCCATCCTTGTCTTGGCTGGTTATAGAAAGGCCCTTCCCTTTTGGGCTGCTTTTGGGGTTGGATGGTACTAACAAAATCGTGTGCTAACTCCCATTTTCTCCCAAAATCAACCACCCTTCAGCTCGAAACCTTTTGTAAACAAACAAATCATAGAGATCAACAGTTTTGTCTTGTCTGTGTCACTGATGATCTTGTTATTATTATTATTTATTATTTGAGTACACTGTTTTTTGCCCCTACGTTGTTGAAATATGCTATTTCAGATTAGGTGAATACCAAGAGGCTGTAATGATGAATCTGAATGCATGGAAGAGGATTCGACCAAAGTTAGAGATGGTTCGCATCTTGGCAAGGCAATTAATGAGTATATTGCAGCCATATCGGACTTTATACGCTTTGTTCGATTGTTTACAGATCTGAGCCTCGCATTTTTCAACCCACCTCCATTTCTATACAGTTGTTTAACATTTTGGTTACATATTGAAGGTTTTACCAAAAATTACTGTCGTTGGATGATTCTTTCTGTCACCATAACCAGACACACATAGTTTTCGGAAACCTGAATCTGTCAATTCATTTTCTTGGTAAGCAATTCTTCTAAATTTCAAATGAAACACGCTGTATTTTCAATGATTGCAAGAAACTATTGTGCTTTTTGTTATGGTAGTGCAATGTGGGATCTAATTCGTTTCAAGAAAGATTTCAAGCATTGATTTTTGAACCTGGGTTGTTTACTATGGTTTTTAATTCTGCCAACAAAATCTGCTGGAGATGCTCTTGTCAGTTTCTTATCGCTATTCTTGACTTTGTTTCATTGTTACCAAAAACAATATTAAAGCTTTATGACATTGTTCTGTATTATACGTTTATGATAGGTTTCTGGGCAGTGAGTGAAACTCGGCCCGTATATTGGTGGGGCAACGCGTTGCAGTCATGGAGATGTCTGATCCCTTTTGTCTGGATACACAATTTTCAGCAATCGAAAGAAAGTTTTGGTTCTTTCAACGAGTAAGTTTGCAGCCAAGGCGAATTTGATTATCTTTGATTGATTGTTTACGGATCTGTGCCTCATTCTCTTCAACCCACCCCTCTAAAACGTAATTCATGGGTGAGCATGAGATTGAAAGGGATCAAGGGTCCAAATCTTTTCTTACACTTCTCACATTAACCTCATGATCCTTTGTCTATATGAGTAAACTACGTTTTTGTCCCTACGTTGTTGAAATTATCAATTTTCATATTTAATGACTTCCAAGAGGCTGTGATGATGAATCTGAATGTCATCCAAGTAGATTCGATTCGATCAAAGTTGGAGATGATTCGCATCTTGGCAGGGGGCAATCAACGAGTAAGTTTGCAACCATGGTGGATTTATCCTTTTTGTTCGATTGTTTACATATTTGAGCCTCACATTATTCCCACCCCCAGTCTTTGCACATTTTTAATACATTTTCATTACATATTGGAAGTTTAAAAAATTATGGTTGGTGAATGCTTCTTTTTGCTGAAAACCTTAACCTGCTTTGGTTAACTAAGGTCTGATTAACCTTCTTATGTAAATTATTTCATCAACTTATCACCTCCTTTCCATACTTGAAATCACACAGAATAACTATTTATTTATTTGTGGATAATGATGATGAACATTTGGAGATAATAGGAGGTCGTTACCAGAAAAATATTGAGGCTGTGATGGAATCCTTCTGCATTCAACGTTTCTGACACTGGGTGAAACTTGGCTCGTATCACTTGGGTTCATCCTTCTGCTTTACGCAAGCAAGCCTCAACTTCCTCTTATCACTTGGATTACCTTTACAAAGGTGCCAAATAATTCCACTAAACCTGCCTTCACCATGACATTTTCCAGCAGACTTAAGTTCCAAGTATAGAAGCTTTTTTTGTTGTTGCCGCATTTAGAGGTTCCTACCCGGCTTTTAAGTTCCAAACTAGGACTTTATGTTTCTTTTCATTTAAATTACCTTTTTTTTTCTTGAATTGGATTGTTTTTGCTTAGCTTACCACACTTTTTTGTTCTTGACTTCTTTAACTTCTTTGATTTTGGCAATTTTTACAAGTAACGGGGTGTTTGATTACTTGACCTTTTGCATTATGTTGATTCTCTTCTCCAAGTTTTTGTGATTTTTATTTTCAACTAATTTGATTGTTTTTGGGATAAATGCGATCAACTTTGATTTGGCTTTTACTGTTGCAAGCCTCTACTTCTATTGACCCGGATATCCTCTACAAGGGTCCAAAATGATTCCGGAAAACCTGCCTTGACCTTGATGTTTTTCCGGCACATTTTGTTTCCAATGGTAGAAGGTTTTCTTTGTGTTTGCTGCACTTTGGAGGTTTTGAATTTAAGCTTGGAATTGTACTTTTTTGTTTGGTCGCTTAGGTGGTAGGGTTCATTCATTTTGGCTTCATCTGCCTTTGCGGACTGCAACTAGTATGCACATTTTTGTATTTTGCTATGCTTTTAGCTTAGACTAGGTGTTGCTTTTGATCTACCTCTTTTTCTTTGTAATTGGAGTGTTTATGCACAAGTTATCAAGTTTCTTTTTCATTTCTTCCTCTACTTCTATAATTTTGACTTTTTAAGTAATTGGTTATTTGTTTTCTTGACGTATTGCGTTCTTGTTGATTTTCTTTTCCGTGCTTATTTGATTTTGTTTTCTTAAGATATCAGGATTGTTTTTGGGATAAATGCATCAACTTTGATTCCGCTTTTACTCTAGCAAGCCTCTATTTCTCTGTTGACTCGAATTTCTTTTACAAAGGGAAACATTTGAATTTGCAATGTAAACAACTCCAGTTAGAGAAATGCGGCAGTTTCAAAGGGATAAAATGATGGTTTCTAAGGGTGGTTGCCGCCCTCTGTTGATACCAAAATCTGATTTTTGACTTTATTTGGTCAATTATCTTTCTCTATTGCCGATGATTTTCTCCATAAACCAACAACCCTTCACTTTGGAAGCTCTTGCCATACTTGAAATCACACAATGACACAAAACAACAGTTTATTTATTTGTGCATGATGATGAACATATTGGCTTAGGTACTGCATTTGATTGATCTCTTTGCTTTTATTATCACATCTAGAGATAATCGGAGGTCGTTACTGAAAAATATCGAGGCTGTGATGGGATCCTTCTGCATTTAACATTTCCGAGACCGGGTGAAACTTGGTCCGTATTTTGGCAGGGCAACCTGAATGGTGTGCAGCCATGGCGATGTTTGATCCCCTTTGTCGGGCAGATCTGTTGCAAAAAGTATATATATATACACACACACACACACACACACATAGGAAAATGTTTATGTTTGTAAGTAAGCAACTCCATTCATAGAACTTGAGGCAAAATTCAGAAAGGATGAAGATTATATCTTATATGGGAGCTTGCTGGTTTTTGTTTTAGGCTTTTTTTCTTTTTTACAAGAAGCCATTCTTGTTGATTTTCTTTTTGATGCTTATTTCATGTTTCGTTCAAATGGTGGGCTTGTGTTTGGTTGTTTTTTTTTTTTTTTTACAAGAAGTCGTTCTTGGTTTTAGTTTTAATATTAGTTTGGATTTCCTTTACAAAGGTCCCAAATATAGATGCTTTCTTTGTTTTTGCGGCACTTAGAGGTTCCTACCCAGCTTTTAAGTTCCAAATTTGGACTTAAATTTCCCTTTTTTCATTGAATTGGATTGTTTTAGCTTAGCTTACCTAACTTTTTTGTTCTCTACTTCTTTAAACTTCTTTGATTTTGGGATTTTTACAAGTAATGGGATGTTTAATTTCTTGACCTTTTGCATTATGTTGATTCTCCTCTCCAAGTTTTTTTGTGATTTTCTTTTTCAACTAATTGGATTTTTTGGGAATAATGCAATCAACGTTGATTTGGTTTTTAGTGTTGCAAGCTTCTACTTCTTCTATCGACCGGGATATCCTCTACATAGGTCCAAAATGATTCCGGAAAACCTGCCTTGACCTTGAAGTTTTTCCGGCACATTTTGGTTCCGATAGTAGAAGGTTTTCTTTATGTTTGCAGCACTTAGAGGTTTTGAGTTTAAACTTTGAATTGTACTTGTTTTGTTTTGGTGTTTCTTTTAATCTACCTTTTTGTCTTTGTTATTGGAGTGTTTATGCATAAGTTATCAAGTTTCTTTTCCATTTCTCCTACATCTTTAATTTTCACTTTTTAAGTAATTGGTTATTTGTTTTCTTAAAATATTGCATTCTTGTTGATTTTCTTTTCCGTGCTTATTTGATTTTGTTTTCTTCAGATAACGGGATTGTTTTTGGGATAAATGCATCAACTTTGATTCTGTTTTTATCTTTAGCAAGCCTCTATTTTCTTGGTTGACTCGGATTTCTTTTACAAAGGTCCCAAGTGATTCTGGAAAACCTGCTTTGAGCGTGAGGTTTTTCTGGCAGACTTTGGTTCCGAAGGATGTTGGTTTTGGTTTTGCTCTTTGTGTTTGCGGCACGTTTTTGTTCGATTGTCTACAGATCCGAGCATGAGGTTTTTCGGATGGTTATTTCATAGATTTTAGGAGCTTGTTTTTCTATCTGGGAAGGAATGGTTTGGAGGAAAAACTCGTCTTTCTGCATAAAGTTCCCCCCTAAAATCTTATGGAAGAAGCCAATTTCTGTATCGTTTAGTCACTACCAAGCAGTCATGTATAGCTGACGGGCAAAGATGTGAGCTGCAAACAAACAAACCATAAGGGTATCTGCCCCGTTATTTTCTTACCAAAGTCTAAGTTTGACTTTATTTAGCCAAACATCCTTTTTTGTGGCCGGTTATTCTCCTAAAAACAACCACCCTGAAGCTTGGAAGCTTTTTTTAAACACACATATCATAGAAATCAACAGTTTTATCTGTGTCATTGATGATCTTGTTATTATTATTTGAGTACATTATGCTTTTTTCCCCTATGTTGTTGAAATTTGCTATTTCAAATTTGATGAATTCCAAGAGGCAGTGATGATGAATCTGAAAGCATCAAAGTGGGATTCGATCAAAGTTAGAGATGGTTCGCATCTTGGCAGGGCAATTAATGAGTATATTGCAGCCATGGCAGACTTTATCCACTTTGTTCATTTGTTTACAGATCTGAGCCTCACGTTTTTCAACCCACCTCCGTTTCTACGCATTTGTACAAAATTTTGGTTACATATTGAAGGTTTTACCAAAGGGTTCTTAATTCTGTTAATAAACGTTGTTGGAGATGCTCTTGTCAGTTCCTTATCGCTGTTCTTGACTTTGCTTCATTGTTACCAAAGACAATATTGAAGCTTGATGACATTGTTCTGTATTATACATTTCTGATAATAGGTTTCTGGGCAGTGGGTGAAACTCGGCCTGTATATTGGTGGGGCAACGCGTTGCAGCCATGGCGGTGTCTGATCCCTTTTGTCTGGATACCCAATTTTCAGCGATCGAAAGAAATTTTTGGGATTTTTGGTTCCGTCAACGAGCAAGGGCCATGGTGAATTTTATTCTCTTTGTTCCATTTTTTACGGATTTGTGCCTCACACTCTTCAACCCACCTCTCTAACACAATTCATGGGTGGGCATGAGATTGAAAGGGATCAAGGGTCCAAATCTTTTCTTACACTTTTCACGTTAACTCATGATCCTTTGTCTATATGAGTAAACTACGTTGTCGTCCCTATGTTGTTGAAATTAGCAATTTTCATATTTAATGACTTCCAAGAGGCTGTGATGATGAATCTGAATGTCATCCAAGTGGATTCAATCAAAGTTGTAGATGATTCGCATCTTGCAGGGCAATCAACAGTAAGTTTGCAGCCATGGCGGATTTATCCTCTTTGTTCAATTGTTTACATATCTGAGCCTCACATTTTTCCCACCCCCACTCTTACACATTTTTTAAATATTTCATTACATACTGAAAGTTTAACCAAAAATTATGGTGGGTGAATGCTTCTTTTGGCTGAAAACTTAACCTGCTTCGGTTAACTAAGGTCTGATTAACCTTTTTATGCAAAGCATTTCATCAGTTTATCACCTTTTTCTGGGAATTGCTCTGAGTTTCAAATGAAATACGTGGTATTATAAGCGATTGAAAGAAGTTATTGTGCTTTTTGGTATGGTAGTGAAATGTGGGATCCAATTTGTTTGAAAAAAGAAAGATTTCATGTAATGATTTTTGAACCTGAGTTGTTTACTTGGGTTCTTGATTGAGTTGGTTCTATCAAGGTATGTTGTTGGTGATGCTTTTATGGGTTCCCGTTGCTATCCTTGACATTGTTTCATCGTTACCAAAAGAATGTCGAACCTTGATGACGTTATTCTGTATTTAACATTTCTGATATCAGGTCTGTAGACGGTATGCATATGTGTATATGCGTAATTTAAGTCTTTTTTTGGTTTTACGCATGCGTGCATATTATGCACATGTGAATACCTTCCAGATGAACGGTTGCTGTGGTGTTCCTTGGTTTTTTTGTTGTTGTTGTTTTCCCCTTAACCTGAGCCTATATATTTGCATGGCAGGGTTGAGCTTCCATTTTTTGTGAAAACAAAATTTCTTACAAAGGGAAACATTTGGATTTGCAATGTAAACAACTCCAGTTAGAGAAATGAGGCAATTTCAAAGGGGATGAAGATGATGGTTTCTAAGGGTGGTTGTCGCCCTCTGTTGATACCAAAGTCTGATGTTTTACTTCATTTGGTCAATTATCTTTCTCTATTGCCGATGATTTTAACCATAAATCAACAACCCTTCAGTTTGGAAGCTCCTTCCATACTTGAAGTCACACAATGACACAAAACAACAGTTTATTTATTTGTGGATGATGATGAAGAACATATTGGCTTGGGTACTGCGTTTGATTGATCCCTTTGATTTTATTATAACATCTAGAGATAATCGGATATCTTCTACAAAGGTCCAAAATGATTCCGGCTAACCTGCCTTGACCTTGTGGTTTTTCTGGCACATTTTGGTTCTAATCCTAGAAGGTTTTCTTTGTGTTTGCGGCACTTTGAGGTTTTGAGCTTAAACTTGGAATTGTACTTGTTTCGTTTTGGTGTTCCTTTTAATCTACCTTTTTTTCTTTGATTGATCTCTTTGATTTTTTTATAACATCTAGAGATAATCGGAGGTCGTTACCAGAAAAATACCGAGGCAGTGATGGAATCCTTCTGCATTTAACATTTCCGACTCTGGGTGAAACTTGGTCCGTATCTTGGCAGGGCAACCTGAATGGTGTTGCAGCCATGGTGGTGTTCGATCCCCTTTGTCGGATTTGGGATCTGCAGATCTGAGCCTCTTGTCCTGGAACTACAAAGTGTTCTTAAGATGCAAAAAGTATATTTATAGGAAAATGTTTATGTTAGTAATGGTAAACAACTCCACTCAGGGAACCTGAGGCAAATTTCAGGAAGGATGAAGATTATATATTATACGGGGGCAAGCTGGTTTTAGTTTTCGTTTTTTTTACAAGAAGTCATTCTTGTTGATTTTCTTTTTGATGCTTATATCATGTTGTTTTGTTCAAATGGTGGGCTTGTTTGGTTTTAGCCTTTTTTTTTGACAAGAAGTCATTTTTTGTTTTAGTTTTAGTTTGGATTTTCTTTACGAAGGTCCAAATATAGATGCTTTCTTTGTTTTTGCGGCACTTAGACATTCCTACCCAGCTTTTAAGTTCAAAATTTGGACTTTATGTTTTTTTTAAATTACGTTTTTTTCTTTTATTGGGTCGTTTTTGCTTAGCTTACCGAACTTTTTTGTTCTCGACTTCTTTAACTTCTTTGATTTTGGCATTTTTACAAGTAATTAGATGTTTGATTTCTTGACCTTTTGCATTATGTTGATTCTCTTCTCCAAGCTTTTGTGATTTTCTTTTTCAACTAATCGGATTGTTTTTGGGATAAATGCAATCAACTTTGATATGGTTTTTGCTGTTGCAAGCCTCTACTTCTATCGACCCGGATATCTTCTACAAAGGTCCAAAATGATTCCCGCTAACCTGCCTTGACCTTGTGGTTTTTCTGGCACATTTTGCCGTGACCTTTGGTATGGTTTTTCTTTGTGTTTGCGGCACTTAGAGGTTTTGAGTTTAAACTTGGAATTGTACTTGTTTTGTTTTGGTGTTTCTTTTAATCTACCTTTTTTCTTTGTAATTGGAGTGTTTATGCACAAGTTATC
>LUCG01288051.1:0-10640 GCA_001633085.1 Carthamus tinctorius
ATATATACACACACACGTCAATTTGTCGTCAAATTAAAACGATGTAATTAGTTTTAGTAATAAGCAAGTGATCTTTTGTATAACTATAAAAGCCCGATCTAAAAACGTTAAGACAATATATAGGTAAGGCTTAGAATTACTATATAAAAAATTGTTATATATGAGAAGGGGGTGGTAGTAGATAGAAGATGGTGGAAACAGTTTAACTGCAAAGAGAAAAAATAGGTTGAAGTTAATATAAACAAATGACTAAATTAGACACCAAGCTTCAAACACACACTAAGCTACCAACTTAATCACACTTGTAACTGTGTGCAATTCATTCAGGTCTTTTTGTGAAACAGGAACCAGTGTCTTAATATCGACATAATTATTGTCAATTTGTCATGTTTATAAACTATCGTTTTCTGATGCATAGAATATAAATACGATCTTAACTTTTTTATATTATGTATCATCAACATGGATATAGTTTGCAAGATACATGAAAAGGATGTGTTTGGGTAACGGATAAAAACGAATAAAATTTGAGGAGTGTCAACAGGCTAAGCTCGTTTCGAGTTATCGACACTTATTATAGATTTGTTCAATTCATAGATAAAATAAAATATCTAATATGATTACTGTTACATAAGTGTCATATAAAAAGATAGGTTTATAAGACCTTTTAGAAATAGTGTCGTATAAAATAGCTAATAAGACATTTCACTTTAAAATGTCATAAAAACTTGTTAAAAGTCCTAAACCGTCTTATAAACTTATTGTAACGTTTTTAAATATGACGCTTTATAATTTAAATGTCTAATTTTAAGTCAAGTCAAATATACTTTAATGTCACTTAAACATTTTTAGTGGTTTAAGAAATATTAATTCTTAACAAGCTTTTTATATGTTATGAAAAAAAAAAAGTAGAACGTAATGGTTAAATAATTTATTTTTATATATGTTATATTCGTTAAACTAATTTTTTTTATATGTCAACAAATAGTCAATAATATATATGTTTGTGATAATAAAAACAACAATACCAAGTGACTCATCATTTCTACCATATTAATTAGGATTTAGGAACCAAAGGTGTCTAGAGCATGGGGAAGTGTATAATCCATTAAATGTATTTTATGGGAATAATTAAATCAACCAAACACAAAAGAAAAAGTTAAGAACTTGAAGCATACCAAACTCTTATATATCAAGTAAGTTTTAATTGGGAGAGGATGACAATGACTTTAGATTCTTATCTAATAAGTAGTAAGAGAAAAGACTCTTACTTGATAATGGTCGGGAATGTTATTTTATAAGATAAGTGATACGGCTCAGAACATCAAAGTCCAATGAGACATTAATCTAGGCTCAATGATGTTATCACATTATTAAAAAAATTAAATTTTTTACAACAAGGTTACCCTGAACCTTTAACATATTTAAGCATTTCCTTACCACTAGGCTATTGATGTCATTTGACATTTTTTTCCTCTATTTTTACTTTATTACTTTTCTTACTGATTCATTTTTATTTTCTATAATTCTTTTTTTTCGACTTTTGTTTTGTTTTCATGGTAACACTTATTAATATGAAATAAAACAAAATAAATCATATTCAATACAAGAAACCACAAAGATCTTTTGTTACATTTTCTAAAATTAAATCTCATATGAAATAATTTAGATCATTACACAGTCTCAACTCTTTTTTGTGATTTCCACAATCATAAATATAATTTTCAAAAATATTATTAAATTTAAATTTTGTATTTTTTTTATTTGATGTTGAATCTCGTAAATCCAATTTAACACAATAAGTGTATTTAGATATTTAAAAATATGATATAGGTATAATATTAAGTTTTCTATATTTTAAGACAGATTAAACATCCTACATAGTTGTATATAATTAGTTCGAGCATAACTACCATTATATACAACTTCTCTAAAATTCAATTTAGCTTTGATGTTATATTATGGTACTATATAATTATAAGATTGTATTACAAAGACCACATTGTTATTCAGTAATAGTAACAAAGATTGGTCTTTAAAAATAGGGTTTAGTTCCCCTAAATGTATCCAAGTTGTCACATTTTGCTATTGTGTGTATTGTACTTAAAAAATTACCATTTAATGTACCAAAGTTTCAAAATCTACCGTTTAGTGTATCGTGACCTTTTATAGTAGGTTACCAGCCGGTCACCCCCACTCCAGCGACTTTTCCGGCGACCGGTCATCTTCTCCGACGACTTTTACGACGACCGATCATCTTCTCCGACGACTTTTCCGACGACCGATCATCTTCTTCCGTGACTTTTCCCGCGACCATACCACTTCGGCTAGTTCTCCGGCGACCAGACCACCCCGGCGACTTCTCCGGCTACCACATGCCACATCCGACGACTTCTCCAGCGACCACAGACCACATCCGATGACCTCCATCTCCGCCACCCCCACCATCTTCTCCGNNNCCACCGGGTCCTTCATCTAGTCCCACCGGCACCGGTGAAGGGTCAAAGCCTTGCAGCTGCCGGATCTTATCTCTTCGGATCTGGTAATGTTGTTGCTGCTGTTAATCTTGAGATGGTAAAAGTGTGTGTTTCTCTCTCACCGGAAAAAGAGGTTGGCGAAAAAAATGGTTGTGGTCGTCGGAAGTCTCGCCGAAGAAGATGACCGGATGGTCGGAATGACCGGCTACATCTTCAACAAGTTTCCCAATACACTAAACGGTAGGTTTTGAAACTTTGGTACATTAAATGATAATTTTTTAAGTACAGTACACACAATAGCAAAAGGTGACAACTTGGATACATTTAGAGGAAGTAAACCCTTAGAAATAATATGTTTTTCTGTCTTATAGTTTTAAATAATGGGGGCATTAGTTAGTTTTCCGCCCAGGACATGAAAAACCCTAGGACTGCCCTATAAGTGAAGATGACTCTTACGTATAAGTGTTTACCCATTAATTCTTTGGTAAACAACCTCTTAGTTGAGAAGTGTACTCTTGCTCACTGTCCATACTGTATTTGCTTATAAAATTTTTTCTATTACGTGCAAACCTTCTTCTAATATGACATCAGAGCAACAACAAAAAGGTTCTAGAATGACGAATCTGAAGTTTTTCTTATTTTCTTTTTCTAAGAAAATCTCTAAAATAGAAAGAGAAAAGATCTTCTCTTGAAGAGAAATAATATATATTAATTCTTGAACAAAAGGTTGATACTACACGTCATTTATATACTTTTACGAGAATGCATGTTTTTGGTATTAGCCCAGTAAGTGTTCTTGGGTTCGAGGGGTGCTTTGGTTCATTTTGTTTGGTTTCGGTCAGTTTTGTTTTCTTTGGGATTGGTCCTACAACTTGCAGAATAATTTTCTTGTTAAATGTTTGTTCTTTTTCTTCGTTTCTATAATTATCCTTTAAAAAATATACTTTCACGAAGAAGCTTAGAATTACACCCATGGTACATTTAAGCTGTTTATTGAACACTTAGCTTAGTAAGCATTTAATGATTCAATTACCTTACTATATGAACATAACAAGTATTGAAAATCTTACCCGTTAAGCAAGAAGGCATGGATCAGGAGAAAATAAAAGTGATGACTCTTATACGATAAACACTTATCTTATAAGAGTCTTGTAAACCCGCAATAAGTGAAATTAATTTTCATCAAGCATTTAATAGAAATTTAACTTATTTAATTAGTGGCAAGGGAATAAAATAAATTCTGTTTGGGCCAAGCCCAAATTCATAGCCACAATCACATATTCACATATACAGTTTTGGGCTTTACATTTTGTTTGTGATTAAGCTCACTTTGGGTCGGGTCGGGTCGGGTCGAGTGTATGTTATTAGTTATTACTGTTAATATTTTTTTTGCAGTATTTATAATGCATTTCCGATATGTATTTATGAACCGATAATATCCTTAAACGATAATTTTATTTTATCATTCGTATTTAAATTTCAGGACTATATACTACAATTCGACTTCGATCGGGACGTATGCGTGTGATTAACTGCCGTCCAAAGAAAAAAAAGTTCAAACAAACGAGACTTGATTTCGTTTCATTATTTGCTAACAAAATAATTATTGGTTAGGTCATATTCACTTTTATTTTATCATTCATATTTAAATTTCAGGACTATGTTTGCGGAGTGGGGAAGGGTAAATGCACCATTTGATTTGCTATCCACATCCAAAAAGTGAATTGCTCCTCAGTCCTCACACACATATCAACATTAAAAAACACTTTTTACATTCTCAATGCATTCACACCTATAGTAAAATGGTACAAAAAGCAATCCCCTTATGCTCATGAATTTTTATTTTCTATTACATTTTCACTTCCTTATAAACTGAGGAGTTACTATTTATAAAAATAGCGACTTTTTAAAAACTAAAAAAACAGAAGACTAAAAAGTAAACTTGTCCTGCTAAAAATCAACTCTTTCTATTAAAACATGTCTAGCCTAGTGGTAAGGTAACATCCTAGGGGATTGGTAACATTCGAGGGAATCAGTGGATTGTATCCTTGACTATCCGGGTTCAAACCTGTGGTGAACATGTGGCGATATCCAAATTGGACCGGGTCGTGGTCGACGAAAATTAGTCGGGTGTCCTTGAATCCCAGATACCCCCAAACATATATGAGTTTGCTTACCGTTGAAAAAAACACTATTTCTATTATTTTTCTAACTTTAATTATATAACACTTATAACAAGAATTGATGGGACATACTAATCACCTAGGAAACAAGACACACATTAAATCACGTGTCAAAGTTGCAACCATATATACTTCAAGATGAGCCCCTCCACTTTTCATCCCCACAAAATTAAAAATAAATATCAAAATAAAAAATTCCTACTTTTTAATTAAAAACCCAAATATTTTTTTGAGGATAAGCAACTTGTGGAAACCTTGTGGTAGACACCAGTTGTGTTATCTCCATATACTTTGATCCCTTCAATTCATTCCCACAAACACCATTCTAACCAAAACCAACACCAACCAAAAAAAATGGCTTCTTTGAACATGTTTCTAGCTCCGGCCGCGGCCACCATATCCGCCACCACCACTTCAAGGACAAGAAGAGTACAGACATTTGCCACGGCGGCAAAGGGTTCCGGTGGCGGCAGTAGCGAGGAGAAGGGTTTTCTCGAATGGCTCGTGGGTGCAATGGAGAAGGACCAATTGGTGGAGACGGACCCGGTTCTCCAAAAGGTGGAAGGCAAGAGTGGTGGAACCACTGTCACCACCAGCGGTAGGAAGACCACCGCGGGGGCGGCGCCACCCAAGAAGAGTGGAGGCACCGGCGGCTTTGGGGGCCTTGGAGGACTCTTTGCTAAGAAATGATCATATGTATGGATGTTGTTATATACCATGTTAGTTTGAAATTTTATTAAATCCGGTATTATATCGCATTTAATCTTTTGATCCTAAAATATGTATAATTTGTCCAAAACACAATTTAAAGATTATGGATTTCTCAACTTTAGTTGCGTATGTATGATTTAACATTTGCACCATTGATGATTGAATTGTTCTCTCAATTATAAAAAGATTTATTTTTGTTAGGTAGGTTAATCTAATAAAAATAAATTTATAGTAAAAGTAACTTTAGGTATTTGTTGATATAATTATAGATTATGGAATGTAATGAAAAATCTCATTTATCTCATGTTTAAATTTAGGTACTCTAAAATTCTTTATGTCCACGAGGGTTCACCTCAGATGACTCTAAGTCATTTGTAGTGTCCATGAGGTTTCACCTATGACTCTAAAAGTTATTCGTGGTTGTCTAAAGATTAGTCGATATGCGTAAATTGACTTGCATACCCACAATTAACCAGAAAAAAGGTATTCATGGATACTATCGAGTTCATGGTATCTTATAATGATCATCAAATGACAAATAAGTAAATATAAAAATAAATGTTTTCTAAATGAATTATCTTTCTTTAAGACAATCTAAAATGGAAAATGTAAATTTATTTAACCTGAAATTTTACTAGACCCACATTTTAACATGTAAGTGGATCACAATGGATCATATCACACTGTGTTTATGGATTTTAGACGGTGGATCACATTGTATTACAGTGGGTATCATTGTGTAAGTTGATTTGTATCTTACTATTTAAAAGTTATTGGGTATCACAGTGGCGTTTGCCGAAATAAGTTTGGTTGGAGTAAGATACAAATCGACTTACAAATCACCTGGAGACTTCCCTTCATCTAGAGACTTGCTCAAAGTGAAGGGAGAGATTCGCAAAAAGACTAATTTCCCCTTAAATATTATCCATTAGTTTATTTTTATTTTTTTGAAAATTAATGAATAATTGTTAGAAATGACATCTTTAATAATTATTAATGCGTGGTTGAGATTAAATCTCACGATTATAACAAACAACCGAGTTCTTCCTTTAATCACGCGCATGCGCACGCGCGCACACACGTATAGGGGTTTAATCATTTAAAAACCTTAAAATTGTGAAACCGGTGAGAACTTCCACCTTACGGTTTTGTGTCATATTGTTTTTTTTTCCATACAAGGGTAATATTTAATATATTCATTAAATATATATANTGTGTTTCACAGTTATATTATTTCATATGTGTTTGTTTCACAAACACGTTAAAAATATGCACATTATGAATCAAATACATGTGAAGCAAAGACATTGTATAACAAATATATATTGATTAATATTATAAATTTTAGTCTTAAATATAAAAAAAAACATATGAAATAACACATAATCATTTATTGCTAACCTTCTAAATAGTTTAAAGTTTATAGACCAATATTAGACCATCACTTTGTTTCTAACCTTTATGTTCGTTCTCTCATGCTACTCTTAAGTGATTTGGGATATTGTTTCATTTTTGTTTAGTTACACTTTTTTGGTCATTTTTTAAAATTTTAGGTTGTTATAAAGTCTCCAAAATCTAATTTATATTTTTATGCAATTTAAATAGGATTATATTTGAGTTTTATTGTGAACTATTCATGAATGGATATCATTATTCCATTAGATCGGTTGTGGAAACTATGTCATTGAAATTTAAAAAGTATATACGGACATGATTGAATGTGTTCATAAGTGAGTCAACAACTGCTCATAAGTGAAATAGTCATTGTTCACAAGTGTTCAATACCCTATTCACAAATCACAAATGTTATACATGATGAATGTCTAAATGAACAAATTTCACTTTATGAAACTAGTGAGAAAACGAGACTTTTCACTTATGAAACATACCTAATTTTCGCCAGTGAATCAAACATGCATGATGTTTTGTTCAAATTGCAAAGTAAACCCATCGGTGTTGGCTTCCTTTGTTAAAATACTTCTTTTTTTCTTCACCTAAACAAATGCAACATCGGAGGATTGATTATAACAAATTGTTCATATCCGAAACATTTATTGTCATATTTTTTTTTATTCTTGTCCGTCGACAAGGAGGAGCCATTTAGTGTTGGAAGATATTACTTAAAATCAAGGAAATAAACGACTTTGCATATTTGCCCTTGTTTAGTGGTTTCATTCAAAAGAAACGGCTTCCATTGTTGCTCTAGTTACAAGTATGCCACCACAACGATTATGGACCCTTGATTAAATCAATGTAAGGTCAAGGTTGGTCCTGAGGTTTCTGATTCCCATGGCGGAAAGCCAAAAAAATAAAATAATACCCTCAATATATTTATAAAAAAACAAACAAAACGTATTACTTAAGGTGCTTGGAACCTAGTCCAGCTAGGCAAATAATCCTTAAGTTGATTTGATCAAGATGTTTCCAAGGTTCATCTTCATGAAAATAATAAAGTCAAAGCGCCTTGTCTTAGTGCTTCAAAGATCTATAGAGTTCAAAAGTGTTTTAGAAATCAAGAAAATGCTCCCAAAAGTTGATACTTACAGAAAAGAACATATCACTAAAATATCAACATACATAATTAAGTACACAATCTAATTAGATTAACAATATATTGTGGTTGTTCTTGATCAATGTCCATGTTTGTCGGGTTAGTTTTTATGAACTCTAGAATTAGCAAATAATGGTTTTTCTTGTATATAAATCAAGATAGAAGGCTACAATAAAAAAGTATTCAACTTTTTCAAGCAAAGTTGGATTTGTCATTGATTGTTAACCACACATATAAGGGATGCAAACCATAATTGGAAGTGTATGACTCCTAAGTGGTTTTGAGCTGTTTAAAGAAAGCAAATAAGTTACAGGTTATACAACCAAATGAACTTTTTAGTATTCAAATGGATCTCATCCCTCTCTTATATATTCATCCTTCGCTATCAACGTATCAAATTGATCATCAATATGGGATACCTAAAATCTTACTACGATGCAAAATAATTATATGACTTAATTTCCAACGATGCTACCTCATTATTTTCTAGCTTTCTTTTATATTAATATATTGATATTTTGTATAGGTTAACATCATTGCTTGTAAATCTTACTTTTAAATGCATAAAAAAGATAAGAATAAAAATGGATATTAATACTATTGATTGAGTTTAATGAGTAAATAACTATTTCTCAAAAAAAATTTGAAGATAAACATGGCTTATATAGCCAAATGAAACTTTTAGGGTGTCACATCCTTATCTCTGGATCTTATTTTTTTATAGATAAATGTTACATCACCATCTTTGTATATAGAGGCACCTTCATATTACAATCTCATAAAATGTTACAACCATACAAACCTAATCTAAAACCATTTATTTTAACCCGTTCATTATGATTGATTATATGATTTATCAATGATTATCGATTTATGTAATAATCTTACATGTAATGCATAGTATTTTATTAAATGCATACACTAACATGGGATCCATATAGATGTGCATGGATTATCACTTTCACTTAATACACCACATAAACGGTTATATGCATCGCCATTTGCTACAAAAATTCAATGCAATCAAGTAAATATATTTAGAGAACCCATGAGAATCTATAAAAATGGGCTAAATGAATGATTTAGATAAAGGTTGCACGGTAATAACTTTTTACTCGATTGTAAATGATTATATATAGATTTGGGTTTTTATGTATACATAAATGTGGTCCTTGACTTTGTACATAGGGGAGTTTAATTAACAAAAGTTAATTCTTGTTACTTTGTAAATTGAAACACAAATTATTTAGATTTATTAGTTCATATAGAAACAAATAAAAAAAATTAAGAATTTAAAGAAAGATGATATTTTGAACAACCTAGGTTTTAGACTTTTTTAAATAAATAAATGAGTAAATTACATCATAGATTTGTATGGTTTGTTCAAAATTTGGATATGGTACCTCTTTTAAAATAAGTACATTGATCATCTTTGTGCTTTGCACTTTGTTTCGAGCTGGGTCCCTATCACTAATACCATTTAATCATATCCGTTAACTCAGGATACTTTGGTCATTTTAACTTGCTATTTTATTATTTACCTAACAAATTTTATAAAACTGTTTTTTATATAAGTGTGTGTGTGCAACACATGGTGAGGCACAAACACATCACTACGCCTCCATCCCTCGTAATGGTCATGTCTCACAGCCGTCTCTGGTGTAATGGTCTCAATCTCCGACAAGCATCCATCTTCTCAGATGAACCCCTCTCCCTTTCCACGACGAAGCCACGATTGTTTTAGCCTTCTACTAACCCCAACGCTACCACCAATTCACCATCTTCACGAGTCCTGCCTTCGTCTCCAATCGTGATATTCATGCACCCCCACGTTATCTTCTCCGATGATACCCCTTTCCCTTCTCTATGGTTGGAGGACAATCTCAAATGGAAAATCGAGAATCGCTTTGCTACCTTGCATCGCATACAGAGTTCTATCGTACGCCTCCACAACTTCAACCGTATTATCAAACGCACCTAACCACACTGTAGATCCACAGTGTTTTGGATATCGGGTCTCCGCTGCATACTTCCCCCATGCCCCCACGCCCTCTGCCTCACGCCTCTATACTTCCTCTCTTCTCTCCTCATAGCCGCTCATTGATCAGCAAACTTGGTCAACTCCGCCGCACATTTCTTATCTTGAATGAGCGACTTTATCCAAATTCTAAACAAACCATAGGTTAGTAAAACTATAATGCAATGGTCTCTATAATTTAAGTAGTTAGTTTTTGAAAATTTGTTTTGAACATATTAATTTATATACGTATAAAACAAGAATATTGTTTCCATTATTCATGATCATTTAGTCTTCTAAAAACCATACATTTATAACAAAACTTGTCTAGCCTAATAGTAGAGGTAACATCCTGAGGGGTCAGTGGATAGGTATTCCTGACTACCTGGGTTCGAAGCCCCACGACAACAGATGGAATTACCCAGGTTTCGAACCGACATTTGGGCCGATTTAAGACCGATGCAAATGAATCGAGTGCCAGAATGAATCTCGAATACTACAGGATTGTGTGTGTGTGAGTTTATTTGTCGTTAAAACAAACATATATTTGTTCAATTATGCTAAGCACAAGAATTTATTCATAAAATTTGTTAAAAGATGAAATTATCTTATTGATTCTATCCAAAGTTATTTTGTCATTTTTAGAGCATCTCCAACAGCTTCTCCATAATTTCTCCAAAATAGAGAATCAAAAATCAAAA
>LUCG01288056.1:0-11096 GCA_001633085.1 Carthamus tinctorius
TATATATATATATATATATATATCAAACAAACTTTTTAAACATTACAAATTAAAAGCAGAAAGTATAATCTGTGATAGTACAGATGTCTGCTTTTTTAAGCTGGGGTATCACATTAAATTATGTACATCTAGACTCATTTTCCGAGATCTTGTAGAACAATAAGTGGATGATATCCCTATCTACTTAGGGTATTTATTCAACTTTTAAGTTTAGTATCAACCATTAAAACCTATATAATCAATAATCTATTTTGAAATGAGTTGATAATGATACAATATCAACATCCAAAACTTATAAAGTTGAATAAATGATGGGAAAACACCACTCAATGCTCAATAGTTCAATAATATATTCAAAATTTGTCTTTCAGAGTGTGTTGGATTGGTTATTGCTTGGGGGGTCATAACATCTTAACCGAGTTCGAGCCTTCTCGTACGCATATCTGGGGACATTTAAGTGGGGCCATATTTAGCCCTCAAAATTGCCGGAATTAGTCGGCTTTGACCCGGACACCCTTCAAAAAAAATATTCAAAATTTCAAAGACAACTCATATGAAATACTTGAGGCATCTTTTGTGGGATGTTCATATAACTTCAAGTTTAGGGGAGAGACCCTTAAATCAATATGTTCGCATAAGCCTATGATGGCAATAAAGTTTTGAAAGGATCTATATAACTCTTGACCCTAAGGTGAGTGCATTCTCTTATGCCACTATTGAACAACGAAAAAAAAGAGGTGTTTTTTGTCGGATTTGATGAAAGTAGATAAATTAATCTATTTTACCTTCATTCTAGTAAATTTTAAAATTCTTTGCACAAAGAATGACCTATCCATCTAATAAATATTGATTAACTTCATTATTTATGCCTCATGATTACTCTATCAATAGGAGTGTTTAAAAAAATCGTTGGCCCTGTAAAAATAGGTCGAACCAAGTCAAATCAAACTGTTTTTGACGGTTTAAGCGATCTGTTTTTTTTAGTGGTTTTGAACCAAATCACCAAACCAACGCCCAAATACATACATACATAACACAAGGTTCCAAATGTGTATGTAATCAACATACCTAACACAAAGTGCATTAAAAGAAGTACAATATAAGAGTTATCGGGATAGTGAGAGTCTAATATTTTTTGAGAGTTTGGATTTATAACAGAAAAAATATTAAGAAACTTTAGATATTTCAAAATAATGAGCATATTGAAATGAAGAAAAAGGTTTGATGTAATGAAATATGTCAGTATTTATCTCTATTTGTAGATAACCGAAAAGGATGAATTTTTTGATATATATTTTCTGTATTTTAAACTTTTTTTGTTAAAGTAATTTTTTTAATTTAAAAGAACTTTTTATTAAAAAAATCCAAAACCGACCAATCATAATGTGACACTAAACGAGATTGTGATTAAACATAGTTTTAGATCCCAAAAAGAGATGTCGATCGTACCCTGCTCCAAGTCCAACTCTTTCAAGTTTGAAACCAAACATTTTCTTTTTGGAGACATTTCTGTTTACGACATTTTCTAGCCTCTGAGGAAGATGTAAAAATAGACTTCCGATAACTACAAGATTATTTTCAATATATTGTTTATATCATAAAAGATAATATTAAGTTAAAGAAATACTAATAAATTATATGAAACTATTTTTTCGGCATTCATTTTTTAAACGACAATTCATTAGAAGCTAGCAAAAGGCTAGTGGAAAGATATCTTCTAACTTTGGTAAAGTTCTTATGACACTCATTTCGTCTAAGAATTATCCAGTTAAAGGACTTATCCACAACAAAATCGATATCTTCTAACCTTGACAGACGGTAAAGAGTTGTCAAACATGGATCTATTGCAGAAACATTAGATTAAGTAACACGTTACCATTTTCTCGGTATTCCTAGCGCAAGATCAATCAAACATTTTAACAACCGTCAATCTTATTTAAAAGGTCAATAATATATTGTTTTTGATCATCTTTTTAAACTTTTCGGGTTGAACAAAATTTTTCAACCATCGATCTTAGAATCAAAAGTTCATGTTCATTATAGTATGAAATCATATTCTTGTTATAGAGATAGATGAGTATTTAATATTTATTTACTCATATTAGATAATAAGGAGTCAATAATGTATGAAAAATGAAGTAGACGCTAAATATAAATATAACTTAGGTAGTTAGGTCGTCTCACATAGTTGGTAATTATTTTCAAAATATAGTAGTTTTCTTAGTCAACAAAAATCTATTATATTTTGTTACAAAAACAAATTTTATATGGATTGAATAATCAAAATGTGGAAGATGAGTAATGGGGTGTATATTAATTTTTCTAGACAAAATTAGTTTTTATACATCAATATGAGATAAAAAAAATTAGAGAAATAATAAAGAATGTTATAAAATGAAAGACCAATTAATTTTTTTTACAAATTTCTTGTCCAATATAAATAATTAATACATGTTTGGCCCTTGATATGCTGCTAAATTTTTTGGGGGTCCTATTGTGTGTGTTTTTTTTGGTTTTTTTATTTACAATTTTTGTATATTACTACCATATGATATATACTAAAAAATTTAGGCCCCCTATTTCTTCTAGACTTAGGCGTACCCCTGACCAGCCCTCCCCCACGGACGGCCCTGTTTGGAGACAAACCTTAATTTTGTTAAGCCATTCGTAGCACCAACCTTTCATACCCTCAATCTTTTATGCCACCTTACCACCACATCAGTTTTTCTCATCGTACCACAAACATTTCATATCCTCTGAACTTTTTATTATTATTTTAATATAAAGAGAGAAAGAGGGAAGAGAGAGAGAGAGAGAGAGAGAGACGTTTCAACGTGTTTATATACCCGGCCGCCTACCCGCTAAAATTTCCCCCTACCCGCTCCCTTACCCGTTGTGTGGTACACACAGCCTTCGGGGTAGAAACAGGCTAAGCTATGGATCTTTCCATGTTCAAGGTTTTCAAAATTTTCGTAGGTTCTGAAACGATGGTCTCTGTTATTTGTGTATGTATGTATAATTTATCATTTGAGAAAGTTACGAGAATCCTAAGGCTATCAGTACCCCAACCCTCTCAACCCTTCCAACCCTCCTAACCTAACATGCCACATCAGCTGACACATCAGCTTTTCTCCAACCCTCTCATAACCCTCTGCAACCCTCTATAACCCGTACCACAATTCTCTCAACCCTCTCACACACAACATACACACACAACACACATAAAAGAGCGGGTTGGCCAACCCTCCCAACCTGGAGCCCGCCGGGATAAACCCTCGCGTACCCCAACCCGTTGCTTCAAATGAAGCCGACGGCTTCAAAACCCGCCAACCCGTCGACGCATTATGCATAGCCTAAGAACCCATATATAATGTTTTATTTTATGTTTTTGTCTAATGCTATGACTTAAGAGTATCTATTAATATATCTATGTCTCGTAATTCATAATATGAAAATTTTCATGTGTGTAAAATAAAAAGTATACATAAAAGATTTTACATTATACAATAAATATATCTTAATGTGTGTGTATATATATATAGAGAGAGAGAGGAGGTTCATACGAGAAGCATGTCAATTTAAGAAAAATCGAGAAGCAATCTCAGCCACACATCTTCGGTTACGGTGGACGTGATCACGGAGGATTAACGCAATTCATGGGAGGGTAGAGATTATTAAAGGGGGACTACAGTCAAAGCCGCCTTTGTTGACCGGATGAGTGGCTGAGATTGCTCCTTACGTGTGTATATGTGTGTGTGTATAATTTACTTTATATATGGAAAGTGATATGTGAACAATACAAGTTGGTATTTATATTTATAAAAGAAAAACGAAACCTTTGTAGGTAGTTGTAAGTATAATTGTTTTCTTGTGTAGTTTTCATTTATAGATGTAAGTTCGAAATGCTATCTTGATTCTTGAGATGCCAGCCTTTTTGTTCTGTCTGATTCCGTTTTTACGAACGACAACATTATTGATTTGTGGATCTGGATGTCTTATAAAGGTATCGAACTTTTGGGGTCGTGATGAGTGCCTCTTTGATGCTTTATGTATGATACACGTTTGCATTCCGTTTACTCTTTAATCATCGAAAAGGACACAATATTCTTTGTAAAAAGGTACTGATTTAGAAAACAAGAACAATTAATTGAGGCATATTTTTTCACGAAATGCTTGCAACATTACTATCAGACAAATTCGACAGGTTAATGAATGTAACTTATCTTGTCCGTTAACGTATATATACGGATGTCGAGATGTTGCGATTTAGTAACTCTCCCATAAAAGGTTAATGACATATTTACCCTTTTATAAGGTTCCAAAGTCAATTTGCAAAATTTGGTGGTCCAAAGAAAAGAAGTGGGATGTATCCCATTTCCATGGATGACCAAACCCTCATAAAAGTGACCCTTTTCCTTGGGCCTCCCCTCCAAAAGAAATAACCTAATAACTACCTCCTCACCCTCCCACATGCCATGTTATGCCTCATGTTAGCTCTAATCAAATATTGTACCAACACTTTATAATCGAAAGTTTATTATACAAAACAAATATACCGTCTCAACTCGTTGTTGTACCGTTTTCCATGATTTTGATGCACGTATCACGTGCTTTCTACAAAAATACGTAAAACTCACTTAGATTACTCTTCCAAAAAGTCATTCTACAGAGAAGAAATGTTCCGACATATATCCAAAAAAATTTGTCCAAGCTTAGTTGATATTGGACTCCAACACGCGACCCCTGGTCCAAAGGAGGGCAGATGGGTACGTATTGTCCCAAAATGCCAGGTCCCTAAAGATGTAGAAGTAGGCTCTGATACCATGTGGGAATATGTAGAATCTCGTTATATTACTCTCTGGAAAACCTTTTGAGTAAAGAATGAATGTTTCACGTTTCAACATATATCGAGAATAAAACCTTCAAGTCTAACCATTGTAAGACTCCAACGGTTTCTTTTACGACATCTGAAGTCTTGACTCTAAATCAAACTTATAAACAATGCAACTACGTTGGCACGAGAATATCGCATTTGGGTCTTAATTCTTTTTCGTATTCCAAATGTACAAATACCGGTATAAGATGACAAATTAGTCTTATCAGTTCAGACGTACGATAAATACATCTGAATCATCTTGAAACTTTGACCACAATTCATAAAAAAAAAATATAAGTCATTCATTCAACCTTCCAAGCATATAGAAAAAGGCAAAACTCATGTGACCCACTTGGATCAAACTCATCTAACGAACCAGAGCTCCTCGACGGCGGCGATAACGGCGACGACGGTGCTGATATCGCCGGAGAAGCCGCCGGAACGGTGAGCTTAAAGATAAACAATGCATGTCTTAATCCAGGACTAAAAAGCCAGTCGTGAACATCCCAATAAACCTCGATCCTCACTTTGCTGAAATGAATCGATTCGTTACCTCTAAACTTCCATTGAAGGTGCTTCACTTGGATCATCAAATGCCCATCGATCCTTATCTCCATCGCCGGATCATCAACTCCATTCTTACATTCGATCGAAACCTCATGAAACCCCCCCTTTTCATGAAGCTTCAATCTTGTGGAGAACTTTTTCTTGCCAAAAACATGTTCTTTTCTTGAAAGCAAAATGGGATCGGTTAAGGCCGGCCTGCAGCCGGTTTTTCGGTACGCGTCTTTCTTCAAATCGCCGAGCAAAAGCACGACCTCTTGGTCGCAAACGACCGCGACGTAGTACTCGGATATCGGCTCGGTCTCGCCGTGGAACTTGGCGGCTTTGAGGTCCCAGAAGACATCGAGGGGCTTACCGTCGAGATTGAACCTTTTGGAGCCTTGTTTTCGCCAGAAGCACCATGGCTTTAGCTCCACCTTGCAGGTGTTCTCCGGAGGCGAGCCTGGTCCGGCGAAGGAGACGGATAGGCCGTGGAGGAGGAGGTGTTTGAACCAGGTTACGGTGATGCAACGGCAGGCTCCGGCGATGGTGGTTTTGTAAAGGGAGCTGAAGAGGGTTTGGCCGGACCTTGTGACGGGTTGTGGGTGGTCTTCTCCGGCGCCGGCGGAGAAACAGGCGGGGATTCCGATTGGGTCTTGGAGCATGGTAAGGGATTTGGAGGTGGATTGGATGATGGTGAAGAAGAATGGGAGAGATTTTAAAGATTTTTTTTGAAAATGTTTGTTGGTTGAAGAAAGTGTTCAAACTGGACAGGTAGATAGATAGATGGGGGAAGTGAGTCAGATAATGAAAGTGAGTGCATTAGCTTAATTTAATTTGAACTGTATTATTATATACTACTCATTGTTCATTGGCTTTGACCTCAAACAGTCAAAAAGTTATTCCAACTTTTAACATTTTGCTCAACTAGACACCAGTTTCAAGATCCAATGTTTAGTGTTATAGTGTACTCAACAGTTGGTTGAACTAATAATAAGTAAATGAGAAATTATATTTTATACTATCTTTTTGATATATTTATCCTTCTATTCACTTGATTGTTTGACAAGTGTTAAAGTTTAAGAATGATATGAATAAAGAGAATCAATGCATTACACATGTCAAATGATCAAATGAGTAGGAGGATTGATAAGTTAAAATATTTTCACGATTTTACAACAAGATTCCTTAAAATTTATCTAAAATAAAATTTTAAATTATAAAAAAATTATATTTATTGTTAACCAATTCTTGATCTTAAAGACATAACATTAATTATAATATTAAAGTATTTTAATTGTCTATTAAAAAATTATTTTTATTTTTAAAGTTTTTTATTGGCATTTTTTATCGGTAATAAAATTTTGGGTTATCTCTATATTTGAAGAAATTCTCGTTTTTTCTCCTACTTTCTTCATTTTAGAGATTTTTATAGATAACCTATTGACGTAAAGTATTAATCCAAAATTCTCATATCCCCCATTTTCACCATTCAAGAGGTACTTTAAGAATCAATTGTTATTACGTTATATCTGTTTTTAAAATCGTATATTCAAATAATGTTATAATACCGAATACAACACACAGGGAAAGCGATAACGAAATTGAACAAAT
Organism: Carthamus tinctorius; assembly: GCA_001633085.1. Classification (NCBI taxonomy): domain Eukaryota; kingdom Viridiplantae; phylum Streptophyta; class Magnoliopsida; order Asterales; family Asteraceae; genus Carthamus; species Carthamus tinctorius. Next base: position 7,034 of record LUCG01288056.1, read on the forward strand.
CGGGTAATTGTGTAGGGATTGCAAGACATGAACCCCACATCTATTGCCGTTGCTGATCAATGAACCAACGCAGTAGCCTTCTGGGCCGCATATTCACAACCCAAAAACAGCGGTTGTCCTCAAGTCTTCTTATCAGCAGTCCGCTCGATCGTTACCAACTAGCTGTCAGATTCCGAACCTCCCATTATTGCCTCGACCCTCATGAACGACCTACTTTTCGTTCCTCATTTCCTTTTAATTTAATCAAAAATAAAATTTTAAATTTACAAAAATAAACTTATTCTCATTGATTATTACAAAATATCTCAACCGAAATATCCCTAAACTTTTGTTGATTTTGGGTGAAATTTACCGACACAAGAAAACCAAATTATTGGGTTTATAAGAGAGGAAGCGATCTACTTTTCACCAGATTCCAGTAGGAAGCACATGAGGTAAGGTCAAGAAATCAGTCAAACATAAAAATAAGATTTTTTATATTTTTTTTAATAAAAAGAATTAAAAGTTGGGTGACCCAGGTGTTTATGTTTTATTTATTCATTTAAAAATAATTTAATTTAATTTAATTATATAAGAAAGATTATTAGAAAACGAGAGTTGGCATATGGAATCTAGACAGCGGGATGCTAGGTGTGTATGTATGTAGCCTTAAATAGAATCCACTCCAAACTTCTAATAAAAAAATAAAACAATTTTATAAAATAATTAATTGTGTCAGGTTTTATATAAAAAATGATTGAATATTTGAGGTAATAATTAATAAATTTGTTGGTAGAGGCTTGTGGTGTTAAGGGAATAATTTTGACATGCAATAAACAAATGTTCCAAACCAATTATCAAAATGTGAAAAAGATGGAACCCTAACTTTAATACGGAATACGAGGATTCTAAATATGTTTAAATGTGTTAATACGTAAAAGATGCGATCCTAAATCCGTACTCGGGCAATGTAAATGTAAATAATAGAAGAACACTGAGATTTAACGTGGTTCTGTTATCATGAAATAGTGTACATCACATATAAGCGATGAAACTTGTGTATTATTGATGAGCAAATGATGAGTTTACCTTTACACAATGATCCTACAATCTCAAGGTAAAGCTCTCAAAATGCCTTTCAAATCAATAACAATCGCCCTAAGGAAGAGTTTAAAGCAGACACCTAAAACCTAGCTGAAAAGGGACTTAAATCGGCCAAAACGGACCCTCGTGCGACCTAAGTTGCGAGTATGTCACCTGCATTGTGCAGAACAACTCAAGAAGAAGCAAAAGCCCTGGCGATCCAATTCAAGACCCTATGTCGTGGGATTTGTCGTGCACGTCACTTGAGGCCTAAAAATGCGTTTGCTTCTAGGGCTTGGCCTTTGGGGAAGACGTATCAAAATATTCAATGTGTGGGTTTTTAGAGTCGATGAATTCTCGTCGAAAGTTCAATGTTAACCTAAAAAGTTAGCATGTTACCAGAGTTTTACCTTTTACAATACGTGAGCCCTCTTTAGGAAGCTTCTTCTCTGCAAGCTACTTCTTTAGTAAGTTTTTTCTTTCAAAATACTCGCCGAAAATTCTAATTTTCAAGTAAAGGGTTGCTTTAAGTGTAAGGGATATTGTTTATGCAAAGACATATATCTTGCAAAAAATAAAAATAAATAAATAAAGATGAACAGTAACATAAGAATATGCAAACACACAACACGTACAACGAACAAAAAAAGAAGTAGGGTCACACGAGGGCATAAGATAAAACAAAGAGGAAATCATAAAGTTGGTAACGACAACTACTAGAGTAGAAAAAAGATAAATATTGATATATTAGCAAAAGCAAGAGAAACTAAGACTTGCATAAATAAAAACATGGGAGGTTGTAAAAACCAATACAACTCTCTAATGTAATACTTTACTAACCAAAGTGTCAACCCTCCACCTCGGCAACCTTCTACCTAATCCAAAATCCCCTCAGTCGTCCACGTCAACTACAAGTGCACAACATAGTTCATTGCTTTAATCATGTGTTTCCAAATATCACCAAGAAATGACCCGAAATTGGATTTTGGTTTATTTGAGATTGTTCCTTTCAATCGTTGTCAATAAATTTCTCCAATTTGGACATGATGAAATAAGTCAAAGATTTCTACTGGAGAAGCAAATGGACAACATAATATTAGTATATTGATTCAATCCATCGGTGATTTTTTTATATGGAATATAGGCATGTGAATGGCCGTCGACCTGTCATGGAACCCGATCCGTCCGACCCAGACCCGAATGGGGATTCCCTACTAAACCGGGTCCCTAAGGCAAGGATCCCTATTTTTCTCAAACCGAGGATAAGGATGGGGATGGATATCTCGCTCCCTACCTGTAACACACCATTTAGCGAATAGTCGTAAAGTAGGTCTTAAGAAAGATGGCTAAAAGAGTCAAATAATCATAGTTCAAGGGCTAAGTTTTGGAGAAAAAAATGAATTGGTCTAATTGAGGTTTGATTTGGTCAAACAACATGTGGGAGGAAACCCACAACTTCTTTTGGCGTAAACTTCGGCCGTGGAGTTAGGGTATGGGATTATTTATCCCAATCCATCTCAATCTCAAGATTTTTATAAGATATCTCCCTTACCTAGCTTCGGCCGACTTAAGAAACAAAAGTGAAGAGTGTTAGCAGTAGAAGATAAAGATTGAAGGATTCTTGTAGATCCAAGAATGGAGAAATCTTGTAGTGAATTTGGGAAGAAATATCGTCCTTTCGGTAAGTGTTTTCTTCCATTTAAACTGTTTTAGATGCGAGTTAATTTACAACTCTAAGATTCTTAAACCGTTTGGCCTCAATCTATTGAGCAAAAGTGATGCCAATAACCATTTGGTTGAATGAATCGTAAAGTAATTATATAAAGAAAATACGAGTATAAGAGAAGTCGTTTTTTTTTAGTTTAATTAACGTTGTTGGTTACCTGAAGAATGAGTCTAAGACAAGTTAAGATGTTAGCGTATAAAAACAGCTTCGAGTTAAGGGTGGTTGTAATGTCGTCAAGTCGATCATGGCTGGAACTCCGATAGACAGTGGGCCTAAGCCAATAGTGTTATCAGCGGTCGACACCGTATGCTGCGAATCGACATGGGTAATAAGACTGATGATGTTTAGCAGAGAAGGGAACTAGAACTTGGTGGCCGACTTTGGTTATATATGACCAGATTCGTTAACGCCTCCACCTTCCCTTGCGACAGGCTGTGGTAAAAAGGAAAGAAAAAAAAAAAGAAGAAGAAGCAATAGTATGGTCGATGTCTCAAGAAGGCTTTGGCTTCACTTTGCATGACTTCTTTTGGACCATGCATGGCAACTACCCATTTTGGGTTTAGAATTTCGTGAGACAAGTGTTTCAAATTTTGGATTATAAGTCAAAATTATATGCAATAAAATTGAAGGAGCATTTTAGTAGTGCATATAATTTATTAAATCAAGGGTTAATTTAAATTATAGTTAGCTAATTACTTCAAGGATCGAGTCAAGTAACAAATTGTTTTAGTCCATAATATTTTTATTTTAGAAAGAAGGTTTATGCAAAGATGCTAATGAAATCTTTATGACAGTTCACTTTCATAGAAGATTTTATGTAAATATTTTGGTGCCCATAAGTTAAGATAAAAGATTATTTATATGTCTTTTACGAAGGCATGGATTTTCAGAAAAATATCAATATGCATTGAGGTATTAAGCTAGCAAAAGTATTTGTTTTAACCTCTCAATAGCTACCTTGGGAATTTGCTTGGTTTTGTAACGAGGGTGCTTATATATGCAAGTTAAGTTGGTATAGTCTATAAAAGCTAAAATTTGATTCTAGTCGGGCATCAACGTTAGTAGACCTTTATGAGGTCGATCGAGTAATTAGGGCTTGTAACAGTTATAACAGGGTCTTGTAGATTCAAAGAGCACTCTGATTAAAGTACTCAGACAAGTTGTATGATATGTGTAGGTGAAAGTTTAAAGAGATCAAGAAGCCTACACATTCAGGTGAGTTCATGTGATTTATAAAACGGAGATGCATGCATAGTATGCAAATATGTTGCAAAA